>MU843667.1:0-60146 GCA_030867255.1 Colletotrichum somersetense | reverse complement strand
GGCTGAAGACAGCCACATCTAGAGGCTGGAGGACGGCAGAGGAGTGCGGCGGCAGATATAACAGATATATCTTGTTCTGGAAGCATTCCCACATAAAGTCTGTTGATATATGGGTATAATGCCCATCTAGAACCAGCAGTCTGGCTTCCTCTGGCTGGGTAGGCATAGTGCCTGGGATGAAGACGTCCTTCAGCCATCCAAGGGCAGTTTCTTCAGTCGTCCAGCCATTATCAGTGGTTACAAACTGCCATCTGGCATATCTAGATATAATAGATGGGGTAGTTAATGGGAACCACTGGGCCTGGACTGACTTACCCTTATATATAAGTAAAGGGGGTAGGGAGCTTCTAGCAGTAGACACACACTTGATAATAGATACCTATGTACGAGATCCTGGCTGCTTTTTCTGGATATTCTTAGATGCTGCAGAGCCTAGCACTAGCCCATTAGCTCCCTTGCCCTCCATGATACCAGTTTCATCCATATTCTATCGGTTGGATGGATGGATTCCCTGGATAGCAGGGATTTAGGCCAGACGCTGGAAGAACTCTTGGATAACCTCGGAGGAATGGGCTTTCCATCGCCGGGCATCGATTGCCCTGGATCGCCTGGTTCTAATTGATGGGTTTTGCCGCATGAATCGATTAATCTATCGCTTGCCAAGAGGTTAATGGCTGCCCATCAAACGCTCTGCCAGGCCCTTAAGTTGCCGATGGGTAGGGGCAACACCTAGGGTATCCTGTATATTAACCTATTCAGCCAGATATTCCTCCTGGGACTGGGAAAGCCGTTGTATATGGGTATACGCAGTATTCTTGCTTTGCCTGCCCTTCTTCAGTCGATAATAAAGAGTATGGTATGGTATACCCTACTGACGAGCTACCTTGCTGATAGGGTGCTGACTATCTACATCCTGGAGGGCCTGTTGGAGCTTAAACTCGGTATACTGCTTTATAATGGGTTGAAGAAGATATTCTGAAAAAATGGTGTTGTTTGGCGATATATAGTAATTGCTATGATAGTTTGAAAAAGGTGATGGTGTTAATGATAGGAGGAGGTTTCGGCATTTTCGGCATTTGCGCAAGTGGGGGTTTTGCGGAAGTGGGGTATTAGAGTTATATAAGTCGTTAATTGCTGCCACACAATTAGCGGCGTCGCTTTTGCGACAAAAGTAAATTTAATATCTTATTTATACTAGTATTTAGATCTAGAAGTTAGAAGTATTACGTTTATTTATCTTCTAAGAGCTAAATAGTAGAAAACTTATATTTAAACTTTTATGTACTACAAAGATTTCTTTGTAGCTTATATACATAAAGTCTTATCTTACTGTTAATAGTAGTTATGCTATAGTAGACTGGCAAAGATAGTAAGTTTTGGTGTAAAACCAGGGTTTAAGTTAGACTTTTGCTTACCCACTGTATGCAATCTATCAAGCATCGGCTCCCCCGGGCCCCAGCACGGACACAGGTGCCACTGGGTTGGGCCTGATAAGGCTGCAATAATGGTTGTTCTGGTCCTAGGGGAATCTCAGAAGCCTGCGTGATTAACACAAGAGAATTGGGAAAGTTTCTTCTTAGTTATTTGTGACATAGTCATGGTTAAAATGGCAAATAGAGGCATCGATCTGGATACATGTAGGAAAGTCCTCTCTAGCCTATTGCACTAGCCGAGTCTACTGCTTGGGCAACGGACTCCCGCGCAGACGTTGCAGGTCCAAGGTGTCGGGTCATTGAGACTAATGGCCTTCGGGTTCCCCCTAGAATCTGAGACTGGGCATAGATTTCGGCCGCTGGTGCTGTCTCTTGGACCGCATTCGATCATTGATGCTGGACCCTGTGCTGTGCATGAGGTACCGTCGCCCCCGCAAATCCTTACATAATAACTGATCGGAGAGCGGCTGTCGCCTTTCTGGCACCGATCCGTTGTGATTGTGTATGGTGCGTTGGGCCCAAATTGGCCAATTTGAGCGTGTCCAAAATTCCACGTTAGATAGCCTAGCAATGTTATGAGCTTGAAAAAGAAAAGAGAAGGCGATGAAGACTTACCGCCGTTCGGCCCATCGCAAACCTGATATAATTCTATCGTGTTTACATTGACTTCGGCAGTGTTTGTTGCATTGATGAGATCTTGAACCGATGGATCAAGAACGAAGGTAAAAGTAGAATGGTCAGGGTCAGGACTAAGCGGGACGTCGGTAAGATTTCCGCAGTCATTCCGAGGTGAAAGTTTAGGGACAGCTGCGTGCGAGCCAGTCACCAGAGATGTTAGACTCGTTATGATAGGAAGGATTATGGACCGATGCATTGTGTGTTAAGAAGAGCGGAAGGTCGAGAGAGTAGAGTTATGAAAAATATTAATGGTGCGATACATCAGCTCAGTTGTAGGAAATTGGGGGATACATATACCTACATACATTTATCATATACTCTCAGCCCATGGTGTGCAATATGAAACTTTAGAGAGTAGTCACCGAGGTTCGGCGTCAGCGAGCTCTGGATGGCCCACCGCTCCGTCGTATCATTTCCCCTGACTCGCCGGCCTTCCCGCACCAGGCACCGCTATATTGGACTGTTGGGTTAGGTGTGGCCAGCACTTCCAGTTTCCTTCCCTCATGGTCAGTGGTGCAGAAAATTTTCCAAGACTTCGGACCCTGTTCCCTGGACGTGCCAGTTGTTCGGAATCCCCTACAGACCGATCCTGGGGGCCACTTACTCCCCGTGCATGAGGCTGCTGAACAGAGCTGATCTTTTTTCATGACTGAATCCCCGATGGCTCGGTTTTAAAATTCTCCATTTCAGCGCCGACGATTGGTCTGTGATCGTTTCCACACGACTTGCTGAGCGTTGTAGCCACGTGGGCTCGTCCGGCGTTGACAGAATGTCGTTTACGTTTATAGGTCAGGAAGCTGAGTTCAAGGGAGAGGAGATTCGGGGAGCAATATGGGGAAATGAAAAGTTCCATCAAACATCCTGAGGCCAAGAGCGATACCTACGTGATACACAAAATCAATCATGGAGCATTTGAGCAAAAGGCATATATATATGTGCATAGGCCGCTGGACTTTGAGGCATGCGTCCATTTTCTCGCAGATCCCTTTACCAAGCATGGATTCTGGTGAAGAATGTGATTATGGATGCCATGTGTGCAAAGCAGCCATGGGGCACATGTGTCGCTGTTTTCCTGCTTGTGTCACATGTTCCGCGACAAATATTTCGGTAACACCTCTGTGTGTTCCTGAAAAAAGCCGTAGCTTCACCTATTGGAATCCATCGTAGGGACCAGAGGAGAGCTATCGTTCCGTCACAAAGTTTTACAATATGTTTGACATAACTAGGGTGAAAGACAGTGGCAGAAGCTTCTGTGCTTTTCTGTATCAGATGCCCCTTGATCACCTGGGACCGGCCGGATCACCAGCCACCTTAAGCTTATAGTACCCCTGGTATAAGAGATGATAAAGCCAGAGGTGATGCGTATTATTTTTACACGTGGTAATATTTATGTACCAGGTGAACTGTACTAGACTGTTTCAACGGTAACGGTCCCAGAGCGACTTTGTTGAATCAATATGGAGAGGTGACAATGGGAAGTAAAGCACCTCTGATGCACAATAACATGAGTATTAGAATCGAGAAATTTTGGATGCCGCAATGTGAAAACCTTGGCTTTGCCAGAGTTAAAGTAAACAAGGCAGGCCTTCGAAATGAGGTTCTCGGCAACGTTGAGATACCGCCAGCCACCATGGGGCAAACCAAAATTGATAGCAGCAGCATCGGGGCTAGAAACTGTGATATTGCAGGCCCCGAGAAGAGAGGGAGTAGTGGGTACAGGAGAGAGAAGTGCGACCCAGTTACACATGAAAAACTTGTTAGCCTGTTTGATTTTGATGACGAAATTGGCCCAGGCCTGATGGACCAGGCCTTCCTTGAGGCGCTGCTAATTGGCGGGCGCAATCACGGGGAAGACTTCGAGCTGTTTGAGACACATTTTAGATGGACGAAATTAAACAACGGAAACGAATTCACGTCTTTTTTAGACAAGGGTAGAAGACTTTGCAGCGACTGATGTAGAAGTTAGCAAGTAGCGAGGTTTGATTTTAGGCAGGGCTTTTGACTGACAGGTGGGAATGATAGATATTGTCAATAAATTATATTAATGTAGTTCAGGTTGTATGCAATCCAATGATGGGCCGATGATTCCTGTCAATGAAAATTAGACAAGCACTTCATATACTTCACCACTGGGTTGAGGTTTCAGCGCTCCCCATATGTATTAAGCTTTGATCTTATTTTCACAACACTCAGCTACGCCCTTACAAGATTTCTAGAACTGCAGTAGAGTCTAAATGTCTCATATCTCCAACACTAGCTGTTTACTGTAGTAACTTGCCCTGCCTTGAGTATCATAAGGCACAGGTTTAGGGTGCGCTGAGAGAAGACTGTTCACTCTGTCTTGAAGGAACTACGGATGACTGAGACATCTATCTCAGGAATAGGGACGAGTAAATTCAATTCGTCTTAGCACAACTGTAGTTGGCTGGAAATGAGTCATCCTAATAGCCCTGTACAAATATCAGTACTGATAGCAACTGTTACTCAGAGCGCTTCATATGAGGCATTTTGCCGCCCATATGGGAGATGAGTCATGATTGCGCCTCATATGTCGCTAGCTGCTCATACAAGATAATAAAGCAACTATATAGGCCGTTTTGATAGCACGCAACCAAGTACAGGCTGAAAACTGGCCAGTATTAAGTGTGAAGGCAATGATAACGTGGTTATTCTTCTGCTAACAGTGCATAGTATTGTGACAGGTAGTCATAAAGATGAAATTTGCTATCTGATTTGATATCCCCCGCGATACTAACACATTCAGCATCAGAGAAGGCAGAGGGGCTGGAATTCAGCAAGGATTCTTAACAGCTTGAGATGGTCCAGCCTCTTAGTTATTTTCTCCTTTTTAGTAACAATTATGTTTTTAGCTGTTTACCAGTTTTGTCTAAAGACTGCCAAAACATACAATACGCAAAATTCCGGTTTTGTTATCGCTTATGTCTACGACGTTCATTGCACCACTTCATACTGCTAGGTTTGAGTCTGTTATCTGACCTGATAAGAAGAAGGGCGTATGCTTACAAGAGTTGTACTTGTACATGTATGCTGTTAGCCCATTGGTTTCAGGCATAACAAATACAATCAAACACTGAACTGTCTCAATGGAAAGTCATGCTTCAAAACACTACCATGTATGCAACCTGATATCGTAGCACAGCTCCAACAGCAAGACCTTCCCTCCCTAGTTGCAGAGCTACCTGTTGGTGTATTTTGTCGACAGCTAGGATACCAGGCGCACTCAATCGTTAAGCTCCGCAGTTGGCAACACTGCCATGCCGTAGCACTATGGTAGAATGACTCGGACTTGCCGACAGTATAGTCCAGTAGCTCATTAGAGTACTGCTATTTTAATATCTTCCATACACAATGACGTTGCATGGATTAATTTGCCTACTCACAGGAAAAGCCTCGGGGCGGAAACTCTAATAAGTAGGCAGCTAAACAGCGGCTACAGCCGCTCCCGGTACCCCGGCTCTTATGTCTGCAACTAATAAAACCACACATAATCTTGCATGTTACCTGCGAAAGAACCCTGTAAATCAAGCGCTTGCTTAAATTAAACTACGTACTTGGGCAATTACTCTAGTTCATGCAGCAGTCGAACAGAAAACTCTACTCAATTGCTAAGGGCAAATCAAATTTATGTTTCTGTTTTCTTCAGCATAAATGTCGTTCCATCCATCCCCTTAACTTTTGAACCTTCTTCCCTGCTTGATTAACATTCGGCGCCTCAACAGCTGGAGTATGTTTCTTGGTTTTGATTATTGAACTTCTTTGACGAACATGGCCATGGCGTCCCGTCTCTCTGTTCTAGCTCTCATTTGTTGGCTTTTTGCCCAAACAGCGTTGTCAGCCAGAGTTGCAATTCTCCTCACCGATACAAAGATGGACGACAAAGCTGCCGTTGCAGCCACACTCCAGAAGCGTGATACACAGAATCCTGACAAGCCTCAGTATGAAAACGTTTACTTGGTCTTTACCGGCGCTGCAAACCGAAATAAGATAGCCGATGGAATGTCACAGTATTTACGGCGTGCGGAGGACCACAGTCCTGCCTTGCCGTCCGATTGGAGGACGCGAACTCGTTGGTTCCAAACGAGGACCAACGTAATGGGAAAACAGGTGGCACACGAACGCTGGTACAAGAACCTCCATCCAGACTGGTCACTTGAAGTGGCTACAGGGAAAACCCTGTTTGCATCAATCACCAAAGATACTAAAGAGCCTTCCATCGATATTTTCCAGCTTGCTCCGTGCAGAGACAGAGACGTTTGGGACTTCATTGACACGTTACCAAACATCAACGTCTATCACCTCTTTTATGGATACAACTCTCGCCAAGGACCTGTGTACGATGACATGAGTTCTGAAGAACGTAAGGCCCTAGCCAAGAGACAAGCCCAGTTTCACGCAACACTCCAGCCACGTCTCAAGGCCAAGCACCCGAATGCGCGGTTAATTTTCACCCAAAATGTCCCAACATTCTCCGACCCTGGAGCCGGGTCTCAGGCTCTTAATTGGTGCTACAGATACTTCCCCGAAGTAGATGTCAAAATGGCGCTATTCGACCCATTCTGGACCAGCCTTATCGAAGAGGCTAATCCATACGCTGCCACGGAGAACCAGCTGAAGAATATACCCACCAACCAAGACGACTTTCTGAAACTGGTTGTCACCGCCCGCTTGGAGAACAATGATTTTCGCAAAAGGACTTTCGCCATGCTTAAAAGCGCCGCCGAAAGCGAAGCTTTTGAGAAAGAGTCCCCAAGGTGTAAGTGCTGGTCATCCTTTGCTGTTTACAGACACCTAGGTATTAGGAAGTCTAGCCAAAATACCCTAACTAACCCGGGATTTCGCTGCAGCCCACCATCGTGTAGCAAAAATATTAGTAAAGGAATTCTATGGAGAGCCTGCGCCGACGTTAGAGTTAGGTGACGCCAACCATGTAACTGCTGTTTTGGAATACCTTGATAGCGAAAGGGAAGGCGATGCAGGTGAAAATGCACCGAAACTCCTACCTGCTATTTGTGACATGAGTGGTGAGGACCCTAAGCTGCCACCAAACGTCACTACCGGGACTTCACCAAGCAATGAAGGCTGGGTCCTCACAGGATGTAATGTGACAGAAACACGTGTTAATATGGAACGGTTATTTCAACTAAAGGAATTAGATGTGTAGAGCGAAAGAACGATAGTTTTAATAGATAAGATGGATAGGCCACCAAATCAATGGTCGGATCAGCTGCATCAACCTCGACTTGGCCTCAAAGGTGCCTTACTGATAGTGCATCCTAATACCCTTGGTCCTTTCGGTTTCCAGTCTTGACTGGTATTCTTCTCCTGTGATGAATTAGCGAGCATTGTAATGCCCGAGACGTTTGAAGGAGACAGTATATTTGGCCTGTTCTTCTTGCATAAAGTGAGACCTACTGTAATGGAAAACACTTTTCTTTCCCCATAAATCCAAGCGGTATGGAACTGATGGTGAAAATGCCTTATTCTAGCCAAAAGGGAGAGTCGCAGTATCATATGGCCTTTACTCTATACCTTTTTTACATAATGAACTTGAACCTTCATCTTCTCTTTTCCCTGTCCCCTAAGATATAAGCTCCGTCGTACTTATCTCACCTGACGGAGAAAGCGTAGCTTTTTATCCATCGGTAGGCTTCCAAGACGGCTTGCCAACCTGGCGCTGTGGGGTCACGGCTTGTGTCACATATATGCGGCGCCCCAGGTACCAAGACTAGCTGACCATCTATACCGCGTTCCTTCATCTCTTCAATAGTACGAAGCGACTGTTGCCACGGAATGAGATCATCCTCCTTGCCATGGACTAAGAATGTGGGAGTTACGTAGTTCCCTTTTCGGACCTGGGCTAGGGGACTGCAACGTCGAATCTCATCCACTGGGGGCTGTGGCAATGTGTTCCAGTCAATATTACGGTTCATAGATGCCGCGAGGCTCTTGCTGGGCAAGCCGTTGATAACGACCGGCAGTGTTTGTGCTTTCCAGTTCATGTGTAAGACGATGCGAGCGCGGGGATCGGTATGTATACGTTGGTCAGATAGAGGCTCCCAGGCGCCAATTTTACAGTAGTTAGTAATCTGTTAATTGACAAACTTCTGATTAGCATTTTACATTTCTATGTTGTCACAGGAACCGCCTGAGAGGTATTAAGAAACTTACGGGCTCATTTTGCACAGCTTCTAGCACATCGTACTCTTGTCCCTGATCAACTGCTCCAATGGGTTGAATTGGATTTTTCCACCCTGACGATTCCTTTTGTGAGCATATCGATACGTAGGTCAATGCAAAAGGCTAAAAGGATTGCGGATCCGACTTACAGTCATCCTCATAATCAGTGGGGCAGTAAAAGGCCAGGATGGCATTAGGAGGACGAAGGCCCCTCTCTAAAGTCGTCCAGCCTGTTGACAAAGCTAGTTGACCTCCAGAGGACCAGCCTATTACGACGAGATTATCATGATCAGGCTTAACGTCTGCATTCGCCAGCTTGATGCGTGGCAGCGTCACCCTCGCCCATTTGACGGCATCACAGACATCCACCATAGGGCCCTGTGCCAGTCGCGTTTCTGGACATAGTCGGTGGTCGAGGCTGACGGGGAGAAGCCCCATGTCGAGCATAATCCGCGTCTGTGGGGGCCGGACGTCTTTTCGGGAAAAGAGGACATGGCTACCGCCGTGTATCATCAAGGCTGAAGTTATGGATAAGCAAATGTGCAAACTCTCATTTCCTATAGCAGAACAAGTCTCTAATTCCAAATTCTGCCTAGAACGTACCAATTGGCATCTTCTTGGTCGGGTCTGCTTGAAGTGGACAGTAAATGTCTGCATGAATTTCCCGAGACCCCACCGTCTTGTAGACCACTTCTTGTATGCGAACGCCAGTCTGATAATCGTCTTTCGTACTCTTTCTGTCAGCGGTGGTGATTGTTTCCGACTGGTCTCGTGGGACCGCGTGCTGCTGTGATTGGAACCCGCAGATCACGCGAACAGTCCTGGCCTCTAGACTCGGTCCGTCGGACCAGAGCACATTACGAAAGCCAGCGTCCATGAAAGCCTGCTTCCAACGCTCAGTGCTCGCGAGCGCGTGCTTTCGACCGTCTTCAAAAAGCCACCACCCCTCGAGGAGACCAACTATCACGTCAAACACGTAAAGCGGGCGTGTTGGGGTCATCTCAATCAGTGCGACAGCGCCATCCTGACGAAGCATCTTCCGGACATTGGCTAGGCTGTGCGAGATATTCCTGGTCGCATGAATACAGTTGGTCGATATAATGACATGAAACGCCTCGATAAACTCGTCTTCGGGCTCTTTCTCAACGTCCATGACGCCAAAGCTCATACCACTGACGCCTTTGAAGGAAGCCTTGGCTTTCTGCACAAGTGTTGGTGATATGTCGGTGAAGTGGTACTCAAAGGGTATCCCTCGATTTGTCAAAAGGTTCACAATGTGACGCGTTGTGCCCCCTGTTCCCGCTCCAACCTCAAGGACACGGAAACGGCCTATGCCGCGATCTTTTGTGTCCGTCTGTGGCTCAATTTGGGTAAAAGCCCGGCAGAGGAAATTGCCAAGAAGCTGCGTGGCAGTCACTAGCATGGGCCAGTCTCTGTACACCTCGTCTAACCATTTTTTGTTCACCCGGTTACCGAACAAGATTTGAAGCGCATCCATCTCTCCCACCAGGCAATCTGCCAGATGCGGCCCGACGGCGTGCAGGAGGTGACGGATGGCGGCGTTGTGCGGGTGTTTTCCTACGATCTCGTGAAATATCAGCTCGCCAGGCTTGGTCTCTATCTCTCTGTTGGTTCGGGATGAGACACCATCGTCCGTCAAGATGATGTTTTCTTCTTCCAAGAACCGATGCAGCAGATTCACCAGCTGTTTGTGTCGAGGCAAGTATCCCTCGATACCAGGTATTGGCTGTCCGGGTCTCAATATTTGCAGATCGCAGCCAAGTTTCTTGAAGGACTCCACGGTGTAGGCTAAAATCAAACGTTTGTCGTCCGGGTAAATGTCTGACCAATATTCGAGCGCTTGTTTCGCAGCGCC
The DNA here is from genome assembly GCA_030867255.1 of Colletotrichum somersetense. Classification (NCBI taxonomy): domain Eukaryota; kingdom Fungi; phylum Ascomycota; class Sordariomycetes; order Glomerellales; family Glomerellaceae; genus Colletotrichum; species Colletotrichum somersetense. Next base: position 49,961 of record MU843667.1, on the reverse strand, counting down.
AAGTTCGTCGAAGCTGAAACGAACATCGTCGAACACCTTGTCGATTGAGGCAATAGTTGGCAATATTGAAGCATCCCTGCTAGAAAAGTCTTCGTCTTGAACGTTGTTGGTCTCCTCGCAAGACTGGTGGGAGGCCAATCCGTTCGTTCTCAAGCGTGGTGGCTCTTCTGAGGATGAGGTTCCAATTTCACAATCCTCGGCCTCGTTCTCGGCTCCGCCTTGTATCCCAAGTTGGCTGTCTACGTGGGCAACTATAGCACTTATGTCTTGAAAGTTCAAAAAGGTGGCTAGGTCGACTGTCACGTCAAACTTTGTAGCAATGTCGCCAACTATCTCGGTGGCACCCAGAGAGTCGATTGCGATGTCGGCGAGCCGCGTGTCACCACTCAATTCTTCTTCGGGCAAATCGGCAACATCCGCGACTATTCGGATCACCTCTGCACGCTTGGTCTCACTTTTGGGTCTCTTGGCCGCCTGCGTCGCTACTTTGTCTAACCGCTTTTTCTGTTCCGTGTTTTTTACTGTCCCGCGTCTGGGAAAGTCCGGCTCGTTGACAGGCTTGCTCAGCACATGTGCAAGTGAAACTCGCGATACCCTCTTGAAGCTCATACCAAGAGAGGTGAGGACCGTGTTTCCACTTTTTGCCTCGGACACATAGACGTCAACCGATATGTTGTCCTTGTCGACTGGAGTAGTATTCGCCAGGATGACCCAATCCCCGGCGTCAGGAGAGAAACCAGGTCCAATCCGTATACGTTCAATGAAGTGGCAGACGAACAAGTCCTCCTGAGATATGTGTTGGTTAAAGTAGTTCACAAGGAACCCGCCGAATTGCAGGAAACTGTCGATCATAGGAGTGTCGGTTAGGCGCTGGTCCGGCGGGTCGTTGCTATCCGGCCGTACCTTGACATTACCTGCTGCCTCACTCCCTATGGACGCTATGTTCTTGATTCCTCGGAAAGATTTCGAGTATTCGACTACCTGGCCAAAAGCGCGATAGATATGATTTCCGCGCATACCCTCGGCGTCCGGATGGTTTATGACCTGATCCCAGCGCCTTTGTCCGATCAAGGCATCAAGTCGCCTGAAATCCTGTATTGCTAGAGGGTCCGATCGTTGGCGCAGGTGCACGAAACCGGTTGTTGTCTCTTGTTTCTCACCAGAAGCGGTGATATCTCTGACAGTGACAACGATGGAAAATGACCATGATGGATATGTTGATCTATCGAGGCGTTTTAAAGTCATGGTGATATTCGGAAAGGCCTGCTCGGGTTTGAATATCACTGGAGTCCGCATGGTCAGGCTCTCGACTGTGGGGGTCCAGTCCGCGCCTTGCAAGTCCCCCTGCAGCATCATAGCAGCTCTTGACGCCACCTCTATGTATGCTGAAGCAGGCATAACGGCTTGGCCGCACATGGCGTGACCCAGTACGACGGACTGGAAACGTTTGCTTTCTGGCGAGATGCAAAAGACTGCTTCTGTTGCCTTGTCGCCTTTGACAAATGACAACATCTCGGGATCCACTTGTTGCCCTTGTTGCCCAGTGTTGGGGCCATCCTTGCCACCTTTTTGTCTAGTGTAAGGTAGCCAATGTCGAGTCTTTTGGAACTGGTATAGTGGTAGACTTAAATGACGATACTGTCGCTGTTGGATCCGGTGAAACGGCCAGAACTGAACGCAGTGCCCCGCCTTCCACAGTCTGACTGTAGCATTGACAAGAGAGTCTTGCGCGTTCGATGCTGTCAACTGCGGAGACACGAACGAGTAGAATTCGGGGCGTTGAGCGCATTTTTGAACCAGCTGCGTGTAAGAAGCTCCTCGACCTGCTTCAAGCCATGTAGCCTGTGGGTATCGGTTCATGAGCCTCTGGACTGCTTGCTTGAAATATACAGGCTGCCTTGTGTGCTCAACAAGAAGTCGTGTGTCCGGGTTGTGCTTGTTCTCCATCTCACTGCAGACTTCGAGATAGATGACGGGCTCCCTCCAGTCAAGCTTATCTCCCAGATCGGCCAGATGTGGAAGCAGTGGCTCAGTGAATTTCGAGTGGAAGCCATGCGTGTTATTCAACCTCTGGCTTCGAATGGAACCCCCCAGTTGGTCGTTGCTAGAGGCCAGTGCTTCCACGTAACGAACAGCCTCCAAAGAGCCTACAATAACATGACTTTGGGGGCCATTGAAGCACGCGACCTCGGTGTATCCAACTTGTGCGTTTACTTGCTTGAGAATTTCTGCAACCTGCTGCTCATCGGCTTGCAGAGCAATCATCGCACCGGTCTCGGAACCCCAATGCTTCTTGATAAGCGACGCTCTGCCTGCCACTAGTTTGAGGGCGTCAGGCAAAGACAGCACGCCCGAGATGCAAAGGGCCGTCAGCTGCCCGAAGCTGTGGCCTATAACTGCCGCTACCTGCAGCCCACAGTCCATCCAGGCCTTGGCACATGAATACTGGAGGGCAAATAAGGCAATATGCAACGTGACACAGTCTGCTAGTGGTGTTTGTTGAAAGATGTCGGGATAGAGCCCGCCAAGACCCATAGCGAGCAAAAGGTCGTGGCAACGGTCGATATGATGGCGGAGGATGTTCGAAGATGTCCAAATGTCTTTTGACAGCCCAACAAATCGGCTCTCCTGGCCACCGAACACAAGAATCACAGGTGGCTGTGGAGAAGGGGTCACAGACACTGGTCCACCGCCTGAGATGACGGCGCATAGAACCGACTCAAGAGCGGAGACGTCAGAAACGGAAGCAGACACAAGGTTGTTCAGTGCATGATTGGTCCGATGAGAAAGATTGAAGAGAACATCGGCAATACTGAAATCGGATACGGTATCGGGTCTTCCTCGTCGCAGCCAGTCGAGGAGCTTTTGGCAATAAGAAGACAAAGAGTCTCTGGTAGATGCAGATATGACTAAAGGCCAGGTAGAATTCGAGGAAGTGTTGTCCGTAATACTTGCTCTAGTACCGGTCAGTTCGTCGACCGTCGGCGCCTCTCGAATCATGATAGCCGCGTTGCTTCCGGCCGCGCCATAATTGTTGACACAAGCGATGCGCTCTGCTGGGCCCCAGTCCGTCAAGGTCTGTGGGATTTCCATGCCATCGGACTCTAGGGCCGGGATCTTCGGGTTCAAAGACCTGTAGCTCGCTTGTGGCGGGATTTTTCCATGTCTCATCATTAGAATAGCCTTGATCAAGCCGGCGGCGCCTGACGCGGCTTCGACATGGCCAATATTCCCCTTGATTGAGGCGAAGCGCAGCTTGGACTCCCTCGATGGTCCACCAAACGCTTGTCGGATACTGGAAACCTCGATGGGATCACCCACGTCGGTTCCGGTCCCATGAGCCTCGACATATGTCACGTCCCCAGGAACGATATTCGACATCTTCATGACCTTTTTCAAGAGAGTAGCTTGAGATTTGGCTTTGGGCACGACGATGGGCCCATCCTTTTCATTCTGGCTAGTTGCCGACCCAACGATGACACCGAGAATCTCGTCATGCTCCTCCATGGCGGCGGCTAGTGATTTGAGGACCACCACACACACGGCTTCCCCACGGCAGTAGCCGTCGGCGCCTGCGTCGAACGGTTTGCACTGGCCCGTAGGACTCAGGAACCCGGCCGCTTTCAGGTCTCGGTAGTCGTGAGGGCTCGTTATGATGTTTGCGCCACCAGCGACGGCGCGGCTGCACTCGCCTGAGGCGATGGCACGGCATGCCGTGTGGATAGCCACCAACGACGAGGAACACGCTGTGTCGATCGACAAGGCAGGCCCAGTCCATCCAAAGTGATTGCTAACTGCGCCGCTGAGAAATGATCGGCCAGTTCCCGTCGTAGCATAGGCCGTTGGCGGGTGGCAGCTTACGTTTGTAACGTAGTTGTTCATCACGGCACCGATGTAGCAGCCGTAATCGGTGCAGTTGGAACGAGCATCTGCGCCGAGATGACCCCCGGACTCGAGGGCTTCGTAGACGACCTCTAGTAGTTTTCTTTGCTGGGGATCGCAAGCCTGCGCTTCACGGGCTGACTTGTTGAAGAGCTTATGGTCAAACGTGTCGTAATCTTCAAGAAAATTTCCCCACCATTTCACCTGTGAGACATCCTCGTCAAGTTGGTCCAGCCCAACTCTACCAGGCGCCCTGTCGACCATTGATTTTGCATCCAGCAGCAACTCCCACAGATCGTCCACGGAGTTTGCACCTGGGAAACGCCCTGCCATACCCACTATAGCGACTGAATGAGGTGGGTAGCAGTCGGATGAGAGCCTTCCTCCTAGTCGTCTCGGCGAGTCTGTGTCGTTGTTGCAAGCATGACTTGATGTGGGAGTTGGAATCACACCACCCTCGCTGGTTCCTGGTGATTTATGAGAACTTGTGTGTTGGCTTCCCACCTCATTGATATGCAATTCTTGAGAGATGACTCGTGACTTTGCTTGTTTTGTTAAGCCCTGAAGCGTCAAGTGTCGGACGTCCATGTTGCCTGCTATAGACAGCGGTAGCTGGTCTGAAGCACCGGCCAGGGCGATGAACCCGTGTCCGAGAGGTAGAGAGGCCACGGCCAGTTTTAGTGTGGTGTGCCACTCCACAGGCTTTAGTAATGTGTTATCCAAGATGTGCCGGACGAGATCACCCCGAGTAATGACTGATCCATCTGTAGCAGACCTTACGGCGACGCGCAGATCGTCAGGAGTAGGAAATTGCAGGTCTGGAATCTCGTGAAGAAGCTGTGTGAGTTTTTCCACTACTGGAGTGTACACGGAACAATGCCATCGGCCGTAAACTGGAACATCCTGGACAGTGAACCCGGCACCGACCAGTGCATCTCCCAACATAGAGAACTGGCTGCTCAGGGTGGTGATGGTGATTGAAGTTTCTCCTGTAACAGCGGAGATGTACGACTAAAGTTCATCCCAGTTCCCAAGTCAGTTCATATTTCTTTAAGTCAAACACCGGAATGATCAATCTCAGGAGGACGTGATTCATTACCTGGGGAAAATCTTGAAGGATGCTGCTTGCCGCTTTCCAACTTTTCTGGTCCTGTTGTCTCCCTCGCACGGAGATACATCTTGTCTCGGTATGCATAGCGTCCTTGTCAACATAGGCGCCAATAAAAACTGCAAGTCGAAGAGCGCGTTTGGTAGTCTCAATAATGTCTCGTACCGTACTCGAAGACGCAACGGTTATGGCACTGAGAAATCCCACGCAAAACCCATGTACTCCACCGTTTCGCAATCCTACAAGCAGCATCCGCTGTGGATCTACTCCATCTCCATCCACGGACCGTAAAAAAGAAAGATATTTAACCATTTGGAAAAGTAAGTTGAGCGGTAAGGCGAGGGTAGCAGGCAACATGGGACATGGGCATGGGAACGAAGCCGTGTGCGCGAGCCACTTGGAAAGGCCATGTAAGTATGACTCGACGGGAACCTGTGCTAGCTTAGGGTCGAAATGTACGGCCATGGGCCAAAACTGGTGCAGGTCCTGGGCAGCGTAGAGAAGCTCGCAAAACCATGGGTCGGAAGTTAGACGGTTGCGCAGCTCGGTGAGGTTCTCGGGACATAGTCGTCCCTGTGGCCCGAATAAAAGCAAGGATGGAAGATTGTTTGACCGGTCTGGAATTTCCCCGGCCATTTTGTTATCGTTTGAGATGCTTTTTCCTAGGAGGATGATATCGTAGCTAGGCCGTTGATATCGTGTAAAAATTGGACTGTCATAGGAGCCAAAGCCAGTAGTCACGAATAAGACAGAATCCTCCAAATTTGCGTCTGAACGTATGTATCAACTAGCCGTTATATAAGCCAGCGGACGCTAAATATTTCTTTTTACGCTTTCAGCCGCTGGACCTTTCCACTCCTAGGCCTCAGTAGGACCAAGAGTCCCACAGATTCCGATGCAAATGTAGCGTTGAAACAGTTAGCTGCCCCTTTCAACCAAAGTATCGTTACCCGACCCGTATGGCCAATACCCCCAGTAATAGCATATGTGGAAAAGTCAAGTTTTTCCTTATCTAAAGCAACGGAAGCATATCGTGTGTAAACAAGCAGCCGAGTCATGTCCACTCGATACAGTTGTGGATCCACTTGCCGGCAATATGATCCCGAGGCACGGTACTAGCACGAAGCGATCGCTCTTGAGGGTTCCTCTTGATGAACCGTTGTGGGGTCGCACGAGCAATATGGTACAGTGTGAGCGCACATGGTACTGATCTCAAACTTGAGAGGTTAATTTTGGAGAAACTGAACCAATACCTACTCTGCCGCCCGTAGGGATCGTATGGATCCTGGTCATCTTCCGTGGCGCCACACGATTAAGTTTCATTCTATCCCAACGTTGGTAGCAGCCGGCACGGACCTTATCCTTTGCTTAGCCGCAATCGGCAAAGTCAATGGATGGGTGTGGATGTCCCCGCCAAAAGAGGGGAATCTGATGACGCATCTTTCCACAACAATAGAGTTATGTACCTAGTTTGATAGCTCTTTAGGCTGAACTCTGGCGACCTATAGAAGTACCTAGGGCCGGATGGCGTCTATAGTAGTAGTAAGCTGTCGTATGCTGAAGTAGGCAGCTTCAAGCGGCAAGTTCATCCCTGTGACAAGTGTTGAGTTTGGATCGCATTTTCCGTCACTTGGGAAGATATTTTTAGGTCCCCGTTAACTCTGGCACAAGCGCTTTCTATCGTCACAATCACACTTGGGCCCTTGATACCATTAAACTTACCCCCCTACTATGGATGTTTGTCTGTAGACATCAAGGTTCCTCCTTGATAATGTCTTGAATCCCTCTTCTTCAGGGCAAGAAAGCCCAACTTGTTGAATACGTTTGTACCGCCTACTAAGTGTTGTACTTATTGATAAGAAGTGTAGTAGTACTACAAGACTGAACATCTCGCTGTTGTCACATGTAACTAACATATTTGGCTTGCTTATAGATCGACTCGTCACGTAAAAACACTAAAAGATAGAACAAAACTTTCAACTTTAGTCTTTATGAGAAAGAGCCTTGGTCTCTAGGTAGCTCTTTATGTCTAGGGTTTACAATTATCGGGCATTTCAATAGATACATTGAAGTCCGGTGTACATTGTTGACATACTTGCAGGCTTCTCACTGGAGACGGAGATGTAACTTCCCAGCCGTATCTGAAGGCTCTCTCCATCAACGGTTAAGGAAGACAATTTTTCAGTACAGGTAGAGTTCAAACGCCCTCCCCCTTACTCGAAACATTCTGCAGCATCCGTCGGGCGGTTGTGTAGCATTAGACTTGAGCAAGAGTTAATTGGACGGCCTCAAACTAATGTCACGTACATGGCTATAGACGCTGTTACATCGCTCTTGTAGTACCTGTTGAGTGCGAGACTGAGTTTATCAAATAGGCCAAGTCCACTAGTAACCTTGGTGACCCTATCTAGGCGTCCCCACTTATAAAACTTTGGTAGTTAGGAATCTTGTAACTAGGTACTGATTGATCGTAACCGTATATGAAATTCTCGTAACACTCTGCTGGTGTGTATGTACATATGTGAGCAGCCTGCCATTTGATACCCCTTGAGAACCTAGGGTCCATTCGGTAAAACTTGTTGTGACTGGTGTACTCTTCGACACTCTAACAGCTGCCTGTAACGCGATCTGCAATAGCTCTGTGAGACATCAAGTGCCCTTGCCCACGCTTGGGGTGAAAGCCCTCGGGGGCAATGTATGTGGTCACCTGCAACTCGCCTCCCTTGACCATCATGGAGAGCCACATTTGCGCACCTCTGGACTCGTCTAACTTCCTATGTGAAATAATCTTGTGCATCGAGTCCCAGAAAGAGTTTACGTATTGGCCTCGACCGTTCTTCTTCATCCAGTCGGCCGTTGCTGAGGCGATGGCCTGGTCGTTACTGCCGTAGTGGCAGACGGGGATGTAGAACTTGACGTCAGGCAGCCTTCGACCTTGTCCAATGTCGAAATAGTATGCAAAGGTCCCCCAGAGACCAACTGTATCGATGCCATCCGTCGATGGGTTATACTGCGGTGCCCTGGGAAGGTCTTTGTCCTCGGGGAAATCGTGAGACAGGCCGCAGACAGCCTTCATGAGATCCCAAATCATTGCCAACATGCTTGGAGCGATCTCAATAATCCCACCCATAGTCAGGATGGACTTGACGCTATTAAATGAAGTTCGTGACTCAACGCAATAAAATTTGAGACGCGCTTTCACCGGATCTACTACGTCGATGCCGAGCCATAGTGGTGCCAGCGTTAGGCCGAGTCTTGGAGCGTCGTTCTTGACGAAGGAGAAAACAGTTTTTACTGCAGGACTCTGTGGGATCGCAGTGGCGATTGCGTCTTCCCAAACTCGCATGGGGGTTAGACCAATTTGACCGAGCTTCCGCGGGAAGAAATAAGCCTTGGGGAGAATGTCGTTGCCAAGAAACTCGAAGCCGAGACACACATTCGTAACAATAGACCTTTCCTTGGTCTCCAGATATCTATGCCATTCAGGATCATACAATTTGGCAATAAAATGATTGAATAAGGTCATGTCGAGGGATGGGACCTGTGTTTTCATAGAATAAAGAGCTTCCATGGACGGCCGTATGTTCAGTGGGTCCAGATAGGTGCCGGCAAATCGACTGAAAGGTTCAACAACCATCCGTATCTCGGGTTTGGTGTAACACTGATTCCATCTCCAACTATACTCAAACCTGGTGCCGTCGAGAGAGAGTCCACTATCTGGCCGATCTGGATTACTGGCGAGCGGGGAAGGGCCCATTCTATGAGCTATCTGGTGATAAATGAAGAGGAGAATCTCATATCGCGCCCGAATACTGTAGCCGGCATTATGGAGAAGTATTGAAAGGTCACGCCCGGCCATGTTCCACCAGTAGTCGCTGTGTTCGTCCCTAGACGGCAGCCACTTTGACACTGACGAAAAGACCAGATCTCCAGTCATGTCTTGTCTGGCCTTGGACTCAGCAACAATGTCTCCATCGTGCATCCAAGACTTGGTCTTGTCTCTGGCGGGCTGTAACTTGTGTATCAGTAGATGAACGTGTATGGATATCCAATCGTCTACTTACGCAGTCCCATTCCACGTATGTCGGTGCCATGACGCTTTTCTCGTGCTGCTTTAAGTCCGATTTTGGCAACAAGCTTGTTTGAGTTTTCTATGTCCTTTGCAAGCAGCCGGAACAAAATGATGGACCCCAATCAGAAATTCAGCGGGGACAGTGTGTTATCTGAACAATATGAGTAGGTCCGACTTATCAACTATTGAGCTTGGTATTGTACAAGCGTCGGATCCCGCGGGACAGTCGCCTACAATTACCTCCTTGGCCTCACATACTCCTCCAGCTTACCATTGCTTGACATGTCTCCAGCTTGGTCATGCCATATCATCGGCATTGGTTCTATTAGGTTACTGACGAACTCAAAGTTATAAGTCACCCCTCTTTCAGCCATTATAGGATAACTCTGGCTTTGCAGGCCCCGCTTTGGAGACCCGTTTGAACAAGATCAGCATCGGCGTTCCATCATATATCCACTAACCTGGCACGCTACTCGCAAACAAACATATGTCAACCAAAATCCTCAGTCTCTTCCCATTTGCATCTAGTAGTACCTTGCACAGTGCTCCATTTGCCCGATTACAACTTGATTTCTGATTATACTTTACCGGGGGGGTAAAATGCAATAGCGCAAAGGTACATGTACGATCCGTCGCCTGGATTTAGGTAACGGAAATGAAACAAAACTTAGTGATGGGAATAATGGCGGTCTAAGTGTTTGTTTTTACAGGGCAACCTAAACACGAGCGGCATTAGTTGGCATTGAACGAGATAATCCTGAAACTATCTAGGTTGCCGTGCTTCTTTGGCATGGTAACATTTTCTTCCTTGCCTCGTGCGCTGTCAAGATCGACCCCTGTACGCACCGTATGTCTTCCAAAACTTCTAGCAAGAGTATTGGCAATCGCCTCCCTACTGAATACATGTATGCTTTCTAAACCTAGCCAATACAGATAGGCTACAGCTTTTCCAGTTGAGTGAACGTAGTATTCAAGCTTCGCACATACCGATATGTGTGCGTATGTAGTTACACCCTTTTACAGCAGGCGGGGTAATCAATGTTCTTGAGAATTTCCCTTGTCTTCCGTTTCAAGACCAAGCATGCAGTAGGCCATTTCGCCGTTACTACCTTTCAGGTCATGATAAAGTAACATGCCTATGGTTCTGCCGTTTGGCAGTGCCGATTGGCAGTGCCGACACTTCCATTAACGTCTGTATCCGTGTAGTTTACATCATGTGTTTATTAGCGAGGCTTGATGGGCACGCAACATTCTCAGTAACTGATTGTGGTGTTCCTTCTGATCTCCGACCCCATGCATAACAATCACTTCGACTCGATGCCTTGCAGTGATCCCTCTCATCCTCCCATTCGTTACCCTGATGCTCGTCATTCTACACTGCCATCTCATACTTTCACATCATACAATGCTCATGCAATCCTCGCCAGGCGACAAAATGATCATAGCGGGAATCATGGAATGCGGCGACAGTAAAAATGGCTCAAAGCAACAAGACGGGGCCACACTCCGACCCAGCGTCACGGGCCAAATGCCACGCCGAGTTCGCTGGACGATTCCAGGGGTCTTGATTATGTTTCTTGCACTGAGCTGGTGGCTTTGCTCGCCCAACACATATGGACTCGAACCCTTGCTCAGAAAACTGAGTAGCCATGATCAAGAGATTTCTGACCAAGTGGTCCGGCGGTACAACCTCACAGTAGGAGCTCGATGGATGAACTTAGGTACCAATACTCTCTTAAACCTGCTAGCTAGTGAGGCAAGTAAGTCTGACCGGTGTGTACAGATGGTGGGCTTTGGAGAGGTATATTTGTCTGTAACGGCGAAAGCCCCTGCCCTACCTTGTTTGCTGAAGAAGGAGACATCGTGGAGCTCAACGTTCACAATGACCTATTCGCTCAAGTCTCAATCCATTGGTCCGGGATGAATCATCGAAGGTAATATGTTCCGTGAGTAATGCATTCTGTTATGGAACGAGCTCACATCCCGGCTGAGCAGGTTTGGTTTTCATAACGACGGCACCGGTGGTTTGAACCAAGTATGTGAGCGATAGGCCATTCCAGCCATCACGATCCCACTTGTTGCCTCACTCTAGTGGCTCCTAGCTGACAAGATGGCAGTATGGTCTACTTCAGCGCGGAAACTTCACGCACAGATACGACACTACGGGACACTGGGGACTAAACTGGTATGCTGATCACACGGGAGTGGGTATCATGGACGGTGCCCATGGCCTTGCCTACATATCGCCGTCGCCTTCACGACCGCGTCCGTACAGTCAAATCAGCTCCTCCCCCACCGAGCTTGCGCTGATGAAAGAGGCGGAGCGCAACGTCCAGCACTTGCTGGTATGGAACTATTACCGCCGTGACGCTGGCTGGCGCATTCTTGAAATGCGAAGCGAGGGGACCAATCTGAACTGTTATGACTCCATCCTCGTCAACTCCAAAGGCCGCCGCCACTGCCGACACCCAGACTACACCCACCTTGATGGCAACAGACTAGATGAATCTGGCTGTGCCATTGAAGCAGGGAACGAGGGTATTCAGTGCACTCCCTCAAAGGCTGATTATGAGGTATGACTTATAACACGTCATGGGATGAAAACCATCACATTCATTTTCTAGAACTAAATTACGGCCCAGATCATCGAAACACACGGGAAACCCTGGATAATGCTCAACGTTCTCAATATCGGCTTCGAGCACGCTGTTCACTTTTCCATCGACAACCATCAGATGTGGATTGTTGCGAACGACGGTGGCTTTGTCAACCCACAGCTCGTGGACGTGCTTTATCTCACCAACGGCGCCCGCTACACCGTTCTAGTCAAGCTTGACCATGAAGGTGCCGATTACGCTATGCGCCTAGCCTCTACGAGTACGCATCAGAACCTCCACGGATATGCCATATTACGATATCCGGTAGGTTTCGGCTGAGTCTTATTCCCAACACCACGACCATCAGGCGTATTGTGAACTGAGTTGGTACTAGGCCCTAAGGTACCCGCAACATGGTGCCCCGATGATAATACAGAACCCAAACGATGGCTCGGTAGCTTGTGTAAACCCCGATGGCTCCATTCACGCCTCGTGTAACACAACATCGCCGTCGAATTTGGCACCACACCCATCATTGCCTCCCCCGCCCTCTAACAAAACGTTGCATTTTCGCATCGGCCATCAGCCCTCGCGGTATGAGGAGCACGTCACTGAGTACTATCTGAACCAGAAGCCCTATCAACTCTACCACGCTCAGATGAGTCCTTTGCTTTTCCTTGACAATCTTACAGCTATTGAGCCTCCGATTGTGGGGGATCTCCCTTGGGGCACAACGGTCGACGTCATAGTGCATAACTCCGTCAACGACACAATGCCTCTTTACAAACATGGAGATCCCATGTTCCTGCTCGGGTCAAAGGCAAGTGCAACGTGGGAATGGGACACGGTCCAAGATGCCATAGCGGCCGGTATCAAAGAGCTCGACCTTGAGAAACCCCCATTGCAGCTGGTGCACGACGTGCCACCCCTTGGCTGGGCAGTGCTGCGATGGAAAGTTCAAGTGCAGGGTGCCACGATGTTGCATTCCAATAAGTTCAAGTACTACGCGGTGAGTGCATATGTCTCTGTAGCAAACGACAACGCGCTACGCGATGGCTGATGGTGATTGGTGTGCAGATGGGTATGTCGGCTCCCTTGCTCGAAGGTATGGATGCCAATGCGTTGAGCAAGATACCTCGGCAGGTGATGAACATGCCGCATGTGGACTTTATGCCCAAGAATGATGGTGTTTTTGGCTAGAAGCCTGGTTTAGCGTGGAATGGAATGGCAAAATGGAGTTGTTTCAAAACAAGCCGTGGTCCGGTTCCAATTCCATTGGAACCGTTAAGTTCAATTCGCTCGAAGATTGTACCATTACCGATTTTCACTGAGATTGAAACTTTGTTTCTATAAGTGGTAGCTTTAAAAAAGCTACTCAAAAAGGGACGCGTTCACCCCATTGGGTAGCGAGAACTAAGCACATATGCGCATGACCCCTAGGCCCGAACCCTCTTTGCATGGAATAATAGGATGATTAATGCCGAGACGACGAACCTAATCAGCCCAAGAACCCTAGGCTTCCCACGCAAGCGGTTGAATTCAGAATACCTAGGTAAAAGAATCGGCAGTGTTTTTACGCGCAGGGCCCGCACGTCTCGTCGCTGCCTCAAAGCTAGTGATCAGCGCAGTGTCACTGCGTTAGCTTAGAGTTCCGTATCCTAAGGTGGACGATTACGATACCTGCGTATTTCATATTTGCATTACCGCTTGTTTGCCTTCCAATCACTGTCACTTAGTAACTCTAGGTTTCATGATCACGTGTATCACAAGACACCACAGCACCTCGTCCCAAGTTTCCTGACATCTCACAAGGGGAGCATGTGGAGTATATTGGCTGTCATCAAGTTGGCTGCTTAAAAAGTCAAAGGCAGACAAAAATTGGACGCTTTTTGCACATAAACTATTCCCCTCCTTGGAAGTGCACGTCTCAAGTCAGCGGGCAGTCCTTTGTTCGAAGCTTTCAGTGTCATCAACAGCAACAACTTGGCCTCCTATAATCCACATTAGTCCATGATCCAGCAAGGTCATCAATATGCTCTCGACTTACATCCCGATCCAGAAAGTAGAAGCCCGAAACGGTATCACCTATGCATACCGCTGCTTGGGCCCCTCCGAGGGCATTCCGCTTGTGTTGCACATGCATGTGAGTCGATACTCAAGCTTCGGAGACCAGCGAGCCATTGTCATGACTTGTTCACCACGCGAAGGTACGAGCCTCCATGGGCTACTGGGACCCCGTCTTCATCCGACCCATTGCGGCCAAGCGTCCCGTCATCATGTTCGATCCTCCTGCAGTAGGACAAAGTAGCGGTGGTACCGATCGTACACCCGCCGACAGTAAGTCCTCTGTGTCATCCAAATCGTTAATCAAAAAGATATGCTAAGATTCGTCGCCCTGGTCTGTAGTTGACATAATGGGAGATGATCTGAACGCCTTCCTCGACGCGCTCTCCCTAGAGTTGATTGACCTTCTGGGATTTTCGATCGGCAGCATGGCATGCCAAATGGCGACCCTTGCCCAACCAGCACGAGTCAGGCGCCTGATCCTAGTCGGCGCCGATCCGTCAGCGCCGATTCCTGGGGAGCACTTCTGGCCTCGAACTGACCCGAACCTTGAGCGTTTTATCGCTCTGCAGCGGAGTGCTACCGAGGAAGAATGGCAGAATGCCTACCAGTTGACCTTTTTCCGTAATGATGAGCAGGGTAGGGCCGCTTGTGATGCCTACTTTGGACGACTACGTAAGAGCGAGTACAACGAGCGGGCCGCAGACGGCGGGCTGCCGGCTTTCAATGACGTGGAGAGCTTCATGATTCAGCTGGGTTCCATCAAGCACTGGTGTGCGCCGGGAGACAAAAACAAACATTCCTTTTACAGGCTCCATGAGCTCACCATGCCTGTCCTTGTCATGACCGGCGACGATGACTACTTGGTCCCGACGCCTCGAAGTTACGAGTTGATGCATGCCATTCCCAACTGCATGCTGGTCATCTGGCCGCGGTCTGGCCACGCATCCATCTGGCAGTACGCAGAAAACTACGCGGCAAAGGTTAATGAATTCCTCGATTACAACCTAGACGGTCTTGCTGGACCTCGCTTGTAATGAACATGGGCGATTGGCTCCCTCGCGGGTGCATTAGGTTATTGAATTTACGATCTTTGGAAAGACCAGCAAGCAATAGTATACATCCTATCGTATGCCTATCTTTACCTGGAATCTCTTTAGTCACTGTTTCTTTCCATTTTGACTTCATCAAATTCCATTTAACTTTGAAACTTAGAATCTCTATCCGGCGCATATCATGCCCATAAGACCAAACTAGGTACTTTTGGCGTTTGATGTTGACCCAGCGCGCTTATCAGATTGAGTCTCATTGTTACGTAACTTGATGGCTATCATTGTCGCTCGCCGATCCTGACGGCAGCCTCACGGCCCGATATCTATCACAACCAGGGTCTCTCCCAAAGGAAGATAAATGGAGCTGCGGTTGAAAGATTCAACCGCCTCGCCAAAACCCTATAATGGTTCTCTGTCATCGAACGATGGTGCGCCACATGTTCCAATCTGACACCAAAACGATGTGCTGGGCAGAAAAAGTTTATAACTCGGCAATAGACACATCCAGGGGCAAGACAGTGCCAAGTGATGTGTGAAAGGCCGCGGCCTTTGAAATGCCCCGATACTTGCGTGATCATATATACAAACGAAAGCAAAATGAGGGCAGCTGTGAAAGACTGCATGTCCCTCATAGTAAAGCTCAAACATCTGATTTTCGAAACTATCAATATTGAGTAATTCTAGCTGAAATGTTACAACTCAGATGCGCTTTTTTGGCGACTTTGTTTACACAATTTGGGCTTGGTGAGGCAGTCCGGCGATACAATCTCACTCTGACCTATGCCTGGAACAAGAAAGGTATTATGTCATGTGTGCTGAGCGTTTCGTTTTGAATAGTCCAACCTAACTCGAATTAGATGGTCATGGCCGACCAACCTATCTTATCAACAATGATACTCCGGGACCAGTCCTCACGGTTGATGAGGGCGAGACTTTAGAGGCATTGGTGGATAATCAACTACCAATCGAAACCACTATACACTGGTAACTCAATCAAAATATGTCTAATATGCATCTCATTAAGGCTAAGAAATCCGTATAGGCATGGTATCTATCAAATCAACGAACCATGGAATGACGGCGTACCGGGTGTAACGCAGGTCGGTCATCTCCATACATACCAGTCGCTTGGCCTGCGGTTTTCTGACCTTTTGGGGACAGTGGGCGACTGAACCGAGAGACAACTACACATATCGGTTTACTCCACAGGGACAGTACGGAAGTTACTTCTATCATGGACATTTCGGACCTGCATTCTCAGATGTTAGTCACCTAAGCCAGAACTCTCAATCAAATCACGTCTTTGCATTGACAATACTATTCAGGGTCAACGAGGTCCTTTGTGGATCAAGCCAGCTGACTGGCGTCCACGGCCGTACGAGCTCATAACCAGAGTGGAGGGCGATATCCGCGCCATGCGAGGGGCGGAGAATAACCCACGGCACGTCATTATTGCCGATTGGAACGATCAGCCCATGGACATGTATCTGATTCGCTTCCGGGACACCGGCTACATACCTGCCTGCGCCAATAGCCTCACCCTAAATGGGCGGGGTGGGACCAGGTGCGAGTCTGCCCAAGACCTTGAAGATGCCGGTGGACCCGGACGGAATGAGCGAGGCTGTCTTTGGCGGATGCCAGGCTACGAATACGTCAATGTCGACTATTGCACCGAGACGAGGCCGGAGCTTGAGGTTTTGCAAGCCGATCCAGGGGAAGAATGGGTCTGGATCAATTTTATCCATTCTGGAGCCCATCACTCACTTGCTATAAGCATAGATGAGCATGAGTTTTGGGTTGTTGCTGCTGATGGCGAGTTTGTCTACCCCCAAAAAGTAGTAAGAACGCATGTGAATTTAGGGGAGAGAACGAGGTAAGAGCTATCACATTTCGTACACGCGGTTTACCCGTGCGGCAACTGCCTTGCTTATAGTTGTGACAGCATACTTGTCAAGTTGGACAAACCAGCCGGCGACTATGCCTTGAGGTTGCATTCTCTTCGCTCTGAGCAAATCATTCAAGGAGCCGGTATTCTCCGTTATCCTACTACCAAGGTACGTTCGTAATACCGAAATTCTGATACGTAGATCTTTTGTGAGAGGGTCAGGCTGATGGGATCAATCCGCTACAAAGGATATGTCTGGGTATTCTAATAAGACCGTCCCTACGACGAAGCCGTGGCTGCATCTTAACGGCAGTGTCGTCAACCCCGAAGACAAGGTTATGGACGAGGCCAAGTTAGCTCCTTATCCTCCTAGGCCGCCGCCTGATAAGGCAGACTTCACCCTCAAGTTTATGGTGAACAAGACGGGACCGTCAACTTGGGTACTCAACGCTGCGCCGCACGAGTTTTTCCGTCAAAACGTCCCTCCTATCATTTGGAATGAAGACTCTTGCGGAAAGACGTGCTGGTCTAATGGAATTCTTAGGAACGGCTCGGTTGTCGACTTGATTATTGAGAATGGCGCCGAGGTTGATTCTAACCACCCCTTCCACAAGCACAACCACAAAGTATGGGTGATTGGCCAGGGCGACGGTGGATTCCCCTGGACAGATGTAGAGGATGCTGTAAAGAATGGAGGTGCCAAGTACTTCAACCTGGTCAATCCACCCCGTCGTGATGGGTTCACACTCTATGCTGGGGAAGGCAAATTTGTGGTAATCCGCTACAAGATAGATTTTCCAGCCGTCAGCATGCTGCACTGCCACATGATTCATCACTTTGCGGTAAGGACACGTTGTTCGTCATGAAGCCGGTTGAATCTAATTGTTTCTATAGAGCGGACAACAAGTTATTTTGGTGGAAGGGATGGAAGTTATGCCGCCAGTTCCGCAGGAGTTGAAGGATAAGCCACACGTGGAGTTTCAGTTTCCCCCACGTTATGGACCGCTTGACTGAAAAGATGTTTCGCTTTCTTCTGACAAAAATCACCAAGCGATCGTGATCTGCTATATAGCCGTCTAGATTGATAAGCGAGGCATATAATGAGTGCATTGAGCATTTGCTGGTTTCTCTTATCTCGGGAATGGGTGAAGTACAGCCTCTCGGAGCTCTGTCAGCCATTTTGACAGCGTCACTAATGTTACTTGTAAAGGAGCTTGCGCGTATCTAAGAGTGTAGAATTCGAGGTCCCTAGTTTCAAGGCCCCCGTTTACTACTTCTGAGGTCACTAAATAAATGTCGCACATTTAACTATGTTATTTCTCATGTTGTTATGTTGGCACAGCCCGAAAGTCTAGCTTCATTTCCCCACGTCTTCGAGTAATCTTTGTCCATCTCTCACCATATACACCACACCCTGAGTTCGCAGCTGCGGCGAACTGGTGCCTTCTCCTGCCCAGCGATATGAAAGGCAGTATGCGGACACATGAGCTGAACGTCATCTTTACCCTTGCCCCTGCGCACCAAGGCCTCGCTGTCGTAGAACTTGAGAAAAAACACCTCCTCGGGCGTCTGTTCGCTTATATAGCACCAAGCTGGCTCAGTCTCCACATCACTATCACCATTCTCCCAATAGCCCGAATCTCTTCTTGCACGGGCCAGCGGCCGGATCAGGGCATTCTGGCTGTAATAAAATGGCACGCACCCTGGCCGATCTCGGTACGTCCGGGTTAGGGGGGCATACTCGACCTTCCGCGAGACAGGCCGGCTCATATCCATGATGGCCAGCGGGTCCCGTTTGACGGTTTCCCAGGCGCGCCAGATGCTGAAAAATGCATACCGAGGCCCGTCGTAGTTGGCGCCATCCCAAGCCCAGTGGCCGCCTGTGGGCAGCTCTTGCCCATCAACCACTTGAACCTCAGGGTCCAGCCCAGCCTTTGCGATGGCGCGGTCTTCGGCATCGATAATCTCCCGCCGTAGCCTGAAGAACTCTTCGCGTTCATCAGCCGTCGTGCATCCGTCTCCATCATGATTGTTCTCGGTAAACCAGTCAGGCTCTTTCATGGCGCGGAAGTGGCCTCGGGCCCCTGCCGGGGTGTAGTCTGAATGTGCGATGCTGAACGGGGCAAGGGATTCAATCTGGAAGCCGATTTCCGGATTCATTCCCACAGCCGCCCAGTCTGGTATGTCACGAAGAGAGTGCTTGCGTACAATGGCAGACCGTGCCCCAAGCGTCTTTTTCAATAGGGCGGTCATGGAAGGGTAGTACTGGTTGGCCATGATCTTCTGGTTGTGGACTACGTCAGGAGACGGCGAGAAGGGTAGGGCCTGGCGCACGATTTGGAAGCCATGCTGTTCGTGATTGTAGCTGGACAGAGGGGCTGACAGGGAGCGTAGATCCGTGACTGGAAGCAAGTATCTTTTGTTATCTGGCGAGGTTCCCTCGATAATAGTGAGGTCGTTCAGGGCGGGAACATTAGGAGAGTTATAGTAGGTGAAAGAACCCTCAACTTGACGCCGAGGCCTAGAAAGGCGAGAGCCTAAGTTGTCTCTTAGGTGTGAAATTTGTGCACTAGACATCTTGATTATATGAAGTTGCCCCTCGTGATATCTTAGACAAGAAGTCAAATGCACCTCAAAATGTAATGCTTATATCTCTTTTTGCTGTGGCATATATTCAGCGTATCGATTGTCAACCAGCTTCGGTATAGCGATATAGCGTCGTTTAGGGAAAGTTCATATCTGGCCCATAGTAAAGTTTCAGACACCGCCTTTTTCGAAAACTCCTACTTTGCTTGTGAACTATAAGCTGCATTTGTGTTCAAAAGCTATGATTCGTAGTGTCGTTGCTTGCAACACCACCACTGCAATATGGCTTGTCAAGAACACCACCACTGAATTGAACTACATGTAGGGATTGCTGCCTGAGCGTGTAGCTGTTTCCCAGACATTACTAATTAAGACTCAATTCTAGATAAGCGGTACAGGGGAAGATCCAACCCTAATATATTGGAGGAACAAGGATTAAAACTCATTGTGCCGACTTCCATGCACCTAAGTTTACTTTGTGATTTGCAGATCTTGCTACACAGGGTGTATACTCAGGATGATGTATTATGGCACCTGGCCGAAGTTAAATACCCCTGTTAGGTATCTTACTCTAACACTCACCCCCTACTTATTTCGGTAGCGGGCATTACAGTACTGTTTACTAGCCTAGCCAGCTGGGCTGTGTGGCGATATTACATAACTGGGGTACTTTACCTACCCCCGCTACCCTGTAGGTGCTCCGACAGTAGCAAAGTTTGTGAGTTCCAGACTTAGGAAGCCAAAGTTTGAATATCGGGCCGAACGAGAAGTGAAGTGGCGAGCTGCTTTAACCGTGCATGGATGCAACCCTTGTTTCACAGTTGAGACCATCATGATGCGTAGAACTGACAGGATGACAAGGAACAGGCGTCGGGGTGATCTGAGTAGGCCGCACGGTGTTGCTGATGTCTTTTTGGGATACGCCTGTGAGGACTACCTTTCTCTCATGTGGTATGCGTGGGTGAGTGTCATGCTGTTTGCGGGGCGTCTTGATTCCTGTGAGAAAAGCGCCAGCACCGGAGTATCAAAATGGGTGTGGAATCGACTATGGCCCGCGGGCAAAGTGCAACACCACGTTACCGTATGCGTCACAGAAAGCACGCGGCATAGATGGTGGTGATAATTACGACAGATGAAATCAAGGTGTCTTCTCTAAGCGTTTGATATGGTTCGTGAAGTCACGATGACCAGCAATCAAATTCACCGCGGTGTCAAGGGTAATAGTAATAGAAAGAAGGTGGTCGTAGCTCCTGGTTTGCTTATTGTAGCTATCTATGTCCTTGTTGACGAACAGAAGTTCTCCTTGGCGTTCCAGTCTTTGCTCCTGGGAAACATCTATGCCTGGCGATTGGCGACGTCCGCGACAACGACCTGCTTCCTCTTCTTACATCCCATCGGGCGCGAACGGACCTCATTAACCCCCGTGAGAGGTAGGGGCAAATCAGGGCACGGCAATTAACGCCGAAAGCCAATAGTTTCAAGATACTTCTATTTATATGGCATTTTGCCTATGCTAAAGGTACCAACAATCTCTACCGTTACATAAGGGTATATTGCAATCTAAGCAACCTTGCCGGGTTTTTCGTCGCCAGTTACCAGCCTGTCGCCGTATACCGTAGGCTTGTCAGCCCGGACTGTTACGTTATCAGACCGCTCTAGGTAACAGTTATCCAGGCAGGCAACGGCAAGGTCTTCTGGCAAGACCTCCACGTCAATAGTGCTGTAAATAGAGGTATCTAAATTAGAAGATATCGTGATTTTAATGACGATGTTGGTGATAATGTTGAAATTAGTGGTGGTTGCTAATAAAATAGCATTCTAGAACAAGGTATCGTCATGTATCTCCGAAAGTGTGGGGTAGAAGTGGAGAGGGGTCCACCTAGGGGTTAAAGAGGTCCGTTCGCGCCCGATGGGATAGGTGGTCTGTGGTGGCCCGCTTGAGAATACGCCAGACTTGGGGTATAGGGCAGAGCCAAGCATGTGCAACGTATCATCAAGACTTTATAGATTCTATCACTAGTTCAATATCAGTCCGCAGCGCCAGCACGTCATTGTGGCATCCAGTTTAGGTATAATGCCTGTGCATGGCCCCATTGTCTATTAACCACGTAACAACATTACAGCTCTAGATCACATACACAGACTTTTATATAGGACAGCGATGTGTTCAACAAGCGGCAAATTAACCACCTGATCTTGCCATAAATCCGATATCATTACGTCCTTTGCCTGAAGGACAAAAGAAACAAAAAGACATACAACACCAGGTATTCGCTGGTCGTCACCGACCCAACTACTAATCCGGCCCTCACTGGCTTATCTATGGGAGAGCGGACGGGATCCCGAGTTTTCCAGTGGGTATGGTCGTATGTGATCACTTAGCTCGGCAGCAAGGTATACATGGGGATGGATAACATTCTTGGGATGCTGCAGGCGGTGCCTGAATCCTTGATGTCGGTCATGAGTGATGTTTTATGCCGGCTTGAACTGATATCAGAGCTACTCTCGAGGGGCATTGTTTGATACGGTTGAGGTTATTGACGCCTTCCGCGTACACCTTGTCATTGACACAGATCTACAGCCTAGCATGGGACGCCAAGGTTGTTCTGTATTAGGCATCGTTATCTAGCATAGGAGCAGCGGCCTGCGCATGCTTGGCCGAGGTGGTAGGTTGAGGAGACGAAATCGCACAGAATGCTGCGAATGCAAATAGATTATATGGCGAAGCGTCAATGTACATGTTTCCGCAGTCACGGCCCTTCGCCATTTGGGTGAAGCGCGTGATGAAGATGATGCGGCAAACGGTCATGATGAAGATGTAACCAGGAAATTGTCTTACCTTGCATGTTACTATTGATGGGGGTCGCCCGGGAGTTGAATAGAAACAAGTTTTCTTCCCCGAGTTGAGGGTGTATTATCGAGTCATCCAAACTATACCAATGCATTTTCCGATCTGCAGCTTGTCAAAGGATGACTTTCGATCCCGCTCATTGTCTCGGCGGCCCGTCCCGTTCCCGTTCCGTGCCCGTGTACCACACCATCGAGTCATACTGCGTAGAAACGTTTGCCGCAGGCTCCGAGGCATGCTGACAAGGCCCCGTCCAGATCCCCTAGCAACCGATACAATGATCGGATTCCCGCGGCCGGCGACGAGTCCCGCCTGAAGCCCATGGGTAAAGACTGATTGAGGGCCGGTCGTGTTGATTTCCCCCATTCGCAGGCTTGGATTTCCCCGCCGAGAGAGCTTGCGTTCGTTCCGTCCCAGCGTGCAAAAAATCTGCTTTGCCGCAGTGCTGCCGTCCAGTCCGCCAAGACCAAACATTTCACCGCGACACTTCACCTTCGTGTTTTTCGAATGGGCACAGGGAAGCCCCGGCCATGTCCGAACGGGCCGCAGCGACCGACCCATGCAAGTTACATGCATGCGCTCACACCTTCAGACGGGCCGGCTTCTGGAGAAGGTGACATCCAAAAGTCGCATTGGACAGTGTAGCTCATCGCCAACTTTGGCTGGATCACCTTTTACGATAGGGTTAGGATGGCCCAGACAGAGTCCTCCTCAGTCTCGTACTCGAGAACACGCGACCTTTTGTGCTTTGACGGTAACATAGCTTAAGTGCACTCTGACATTCAAAGCGTGCGCGCTTCTGAGATGTGTATATAGGGCAGACTGCCATCAGGTCGAACGTAGGACCGTGTTGGTGTAAAATTGCCAACCCTGAACTGGATGTTGTGACTGGTCAACTGCAACCAGGAACAGAGTTGAAAGATGTCGCAGGCGACAATAGCACTAACAGGCAACCGATCGCATAAACCGCAATGAATGCCCCGAATGGGAAACAACCACTGCAGTCGAAATTTTGACCTGACGACAGAACACATTGGGCTAAAGAGGCGACTGAAGGCTATTGGCATTAGCTAAACCAGGCCGAGATGTGGGATTTCCGGCTTCCGCCATCTCCGCGGAACCCGCTGCTCCCGCGGGTTGCGCCTCGTAAAAACCTGTTGGGATGATCTGGTTTCTCCTTTTTTCTTTTGCTCCTCGGGTGTGAATCCTCATTGTCGTATCACCATTCAATAGTGCATGTGGTGTTGCACTGGACCAAGAAACTGTCAGAAATCGTTGCATCAGGCTCTGGCTCCCACTCACACAAACATTGATAGTAATAATTTACATATCGAGATCACACGTCTAGAGTGCTTGCAAGTGCAGCCGCAAAATCAGTTGCCCAATGTTAGATACTGCGCCTCTGCCGGGACGGAGCAATCCGGAACTGGAGTGGGCGACTTACATCCATCTTCGCCGTCTCGCCGTCCTTGCCAATCGCCCGCTGCGTCCACCTTGAAAGCGAGTTTTACTGAAATCGAAATCTTTAACAGTCCTTGGCATGTTTGGAATCATTATGCGCTTTGGAGGGCATTGCATAATACGAGCAGTGTGTATCACATCTCCGCGCCGGCGATGGACCGCGTCATGTCGCAGCTTGGTCTGTGCGAAGTAGTCTTCTTCACTTGCCTGTGGGTGCTGGTCTGGCGAAGCAACTCGTGAACTCACGATATATAAGCCGCGTCGTTTACCATAATGATCACATACGACCATACCCATTGGAAAACTCGGGATCCCGTCCGCTCTCCCATAAATAAGCCAATGAGGGCAGTCTTATCTATGGGAGACTGGGTTCTGCTGACAAATCCGTATAGGAAACAGGTAGTCCCACAATTTATCTTCAAGTGCTATAACGTCAGCTTGCCGAACCGTCCTCTGTTTCTAATGCCTTACTACAGTGTCCTTACGTGCTGAAAACGACTGGGGTCGGACTGTAGTTAGGCAGGCGTATCTGTAGTACGTGCTGTAGCACCAGGCGTCAGGCGCAAACCAGGAATTTAAAATCTAGCGCTAGCCTTTTATAAGCTGCTTTTATGTTTCCCCTACTCTCTCTCTCTCTTTGTGAAGGGCTGGCACTACCTTCCGGCAGGTGTATAGCAACTCGATACGATTAATCTAGACTAAGGAGAAAAGAGGTATTTACTTGGTCTGCGTTATCGGTCTATATCAGACTTTACAAGAGTTATCGGAGTTGCCGATCAGGCTCTTACAGCGGTGTACGCGTTACCGTATACACTCGCGAGATCCGGACAAAGCTAAGAAACCCGCTAGTTAACAAAAGCTCGCAGATATCCTACAGGGTGGCAGGGCTAAGTTAATCACCCCTATGATGTTACCCCCCACAGCTGATATCATAATAGAGGGGGAATATTCACCAAAAGTGAGATTCTGTAGTAGGGGGGTGAACGTTAGTTACCTAGCAGGGGTGATTAACTTCGGCCTGGTACCATAGTATAATAGCTAGTGTGTTTTCAGTACGCTAGTCCTTATATAGAAAGCGGTCAACCTATTCACCTGCTTACCTACTTGCTTGCCAGCCAGCCAGCCTATCCACTACAGTTAACTTCGCCAACCCATCAACTAACCCACCAACCTGTTACGACCCAACAAGTTACAGGCGATGTTGCCCCACCAGACAACCAGCGGGCGGCACGGCATTTGTACAGAACCAACAGACGGGCCTGAACAGGATGACTCCCACGGACACGGAAGAACTATGGTGCAAGTCACGTGATGATAAGAAGGACCGACAATGCCAAGGGCGGTCCACGGTGAAGGACCGACATTTGGATATCGGTCCCAGGCACACCAACAAGATCAGGACTTGTAAATAGGATGGACTTGGACGCACTCAAGAACAGACTCCCATAGCTCTTCAGCAATCAACCTGTGATACACTCTCTGAATACCTTTCAGTATCCAACTCTAGTGATTCATTGACTAAAAGCTATACGAGCTGCCCCTTCGCCTATTGACCACCCGACTCATTACCGAGTGACCAACAGACCATCAAGCCAACTTTACTGTTACCGAGTATCAACCTCAGCTATACTATTAGCGGAAACCCTACTGTCGGATTACTGACCGTAACACAACCCACCACGATATTCACGGTGCCTGACCCCAGTTCCTGCCAGCACACTATACCTGTTACAGCGACCTCGATACCCCTTTGCCGTTAGCGGGCTTCTTAGCTTTGTCCGGATCTCGCGAGTGTCTACGGTATACACGTGAGGTTAAATAGGGGCGCTAACCGAGCGCTAACCGAGCGCGCTAGCATACGTTATAGTAGGTAAAGCCCTGCCACACTTATTATAGCTTTAGCCTGTAATATATACTTTTTTCCCCTTCTAGGCCTAGGAAAACGGTCCTACTGTGTGTAATAGGATTGGCTATAGGCCTTAACCAGAGTGAAAGATAGATTAGAAATTATACACTTACTTCGCCCTGACGTAGCCTAAGTCACGTGATTCGTTGTAATCTGTGCGCGCTTACTTGCTGCGCCCTTGTGCAAACCCAGGGTCACGTGATATACGGCCCTACCCTCCTGATCCGTCTGACTGCCTCTAATATTATAGCTATCCGGTGGATCCGTTAAGCTGGCTGTTACGACCCAACAAGTTACAGGCGATGGTTGCCCCACCCAGCAAGACAGACCAGCAGGCACCATGACCTTTGTACGAACAACGGAAGGATGACTCCCCGGAACGGAAGAACTATAGACAAGTCACGTGACGATAAGATAAGGTGATCACTCTATAGGACCTACTGAGCGATCACCTGGACCTACCGAGCGATTAGTAGTACCCACTAAGCGCTTAACGGGGTATATAGAATAATCAGGACTAACAGGATTAATAATTATAAGTCTAAGGGATAATATCAGGACTTATATATAGGATAGACTTAGACGCACTTAAGGACAGACTTCTATAGCTCTTTAGTAATTAACTTATAATATATTCTCTAAATACCTTTTAGTATCTAACTTAGCGATTTATTAATAAGAAGCTATATAAGCTACCCCTACGCCTATTTAATCACCTAACTGATCACTAAGTGATTAACAGACCAGCAAGCTAATATTACTGTTACTAAGTATCGACCTTAGCTATACTATTAGTAGAAACCCTACTGTCAGATTACTAACCGTAACACTTTAATTGCTCCTGTTAAGTAAGTTGACCTTAATACTTACCTAGCAGTATGACGACAAGATGTCTGCGCTACGAACCACTCCTACCTCGTCTAGCTCTAGCAAGGGGAAGGCTCTGGCCACCCCTGTATGCAGTCTAGATGATGAAATAAGAGACGCTGAAGCCTTGGATGAAGAGCTAGGCTACACTCGGCAAGCCTATAATATTATCACAGGTCAAATAGAAAAGAACGACTCCGATATGGCTAAAATGCAGACCATGATTAACGAGCTTGGCAGCAAGCTTGAAGATAAAGGCAGTGAAGTCTATAAACTCCGATCTATAGTTACTGTAACCCTTGCTAAGCTTAAAGAAAAGGAAAAAGAGGCTACTAAGCTTAAGGAAGACAACTAAACCCTATAAGGGGCAGCCAACATCATTACGACCCCTGTGGAGGGACGTAATAAACTTAAACTTAACTTACCTGGCACCTATAACGGCACCAGCAGACAATTAAAAGGATTCCTAATCTAAGTATACACTTATTAGACCTTTTACACTACTAACTTTAGAAATAAAACCAAAAGGGTTATCTATATAGGAACCTTTCTAAAGGGAAAGGCTCTCTCCTAGTATAAACCCTATCTAGAGGAATTCCTTAAGAACAGCAGAGATCTTACGATCTGCTCCCTTAAAACGCAATATATCTTTAGAAGTATAACCGGCTTTACAGAAGCCCTGTAATCGCTATTCTAAGACCCTAATAAGAAATAACAAGCCAAGCGCAAGCTATCTAGCCTATAATAAACTAAGGCAGCCTTATATTATGCAGCTAAGTTTAGGAGACTTACTGCCAGACTTAATATTACCTAGGAATCCTTAATCTTTATGTTCTACTAAGGACTTAAAGACGACGTTAAAGACAAACTCGTTAAGATTATAAACCTACTAGAGGATTTCCTGTCCTATGTCGAACTTGCTATTAAGATCGACACCTGCCTGTATGAACGGCGTAAGGAGAAAAGAGAGATATAGAAGCTAAACGCTAATACAGGCAAACGGTACGCCTAAGGACCTAAGCAACCCAGTTAGCAAAACAAGGGACATAACAACCAGTGGCGAACACGTAACAATCAACTAAGCACATCTTATAGGTAATACGCAGGACTAATAGATGTTAGCGTTGCTAAGAAATAAGATAAGCGACCTGTATAAGATCTTAGTACTGTTAAATGCTTTAACTGTAAAAAGATAGGATATTTTGCTTAAGACTGTAAACAACCTAAACGACTACAGAACAAACCACTCTATAAAAGCGCTAAGAAGGCCAGCATAGCTTAGAAAGAGATCCCCCACATATAACTTGTATAAACCGCCTGCTATAACGACAACTGCCTTATACATTAAGATAGTAAAGAGCAAACAGGATAGTACCTAACAGAACCTAAAAGCAAAACTATAGCTGTTGCCTACCAGCATAGCAAAAGAGGCAAAAAGGCAATAGACGTATGAAACTACAAACTTATTGTAAAGCTTATAGAGACATATAACTAATTAAAGATATAACCTTTTACTCTACTTAACGTTAAGAAATTAGAACTAGTAGAAGAACGGCTGGAATAATAGGAAGCCGCCTAGGACGACTATAATAAACTTAGGGCGCTTAATAAAAACCTACTACGCTAAGTTACTAAGACTATTGCGGTGTTACGCTACAGAATGTCTATTTCCTGGGGAATCCACCAGATTGCGTACAGACCAACGGACCGGCAAATTGTCGGTTAGCCGCCCAGGAATTATAGGGATATTGGCGGAGAATTCTCTACCTGTTTGCAGTAAATTCTCTAGGAATCCCTGGAGAATTGTTCGGCCGTTTAGCCTAGAATCCTCCACTATTTGTAGGTAGATCCCCTGCCTATTAGGAAAGGAAGGGGCATCGAATTTACAACTAATGTACCTGCACTAAAGTGTAATAAATGGTAGCATAACTATTATCACCGTCTAAGGAAGCCGTCTTTATCGATAACTCCCTAGGACAAAAAGGAAGAAAGTAAAACGTAAGAGTTTAACCTTAGCCTTTCTTTAGTACTAGAAGACTACAGTAGGACAGGATCTTTATCTACTCCTTGTAGTAAACCTAGTGAACAGGACGAAATAGAATTAATATCTAGTTTCCTCCTTTATTACCTTAAGTCTTGCCTAGCAAAACCTGTATAAGCTAAAGGTATTATTTATTATTATAGATAAAATTATCTACATCTACTTTCTAATTATTACTAAGGCAACCTTAGTCCCTTCTATTAGATCTATTCCGTACAGCCCAGCTTACTACTGCTTACCTATAACATCAAGAATCCTTAGATAAATTGCTTACCCCGGCCAGACAAGCCCTTCTGCTGATAACTTATTGACGGCTGTAAAGTGGCTATTTATTTCCAGCAAAATCACGGAAGTACCTGAAAACCTGGCTAAAGAATCTAAGGCGCTATAAGGAAGCTATTAATTCCTAGGTAAAGAAGGACAAAGTATTTATTAAATCTATTTAGATAGAGATTTATAACAAAATAGAACAATTACGGCAAAGAGACTAAGAAAAGATAGACTCTAGTTAATACGTTTATTCCTCTGTCTCTAAGGAGGAAAGAGAACCACTGTCTACTTTAGAAAGTAGGAGCCAGAAAGACCCTAAAGGACTTAAATCCTATAATATAGACGAAATACCGGAGCACTCTGATGTTAAATCCCTGCAGCTTAGGACAGTAGTCTAAAACTCTCTATAGAATAAACCACTAAGAAAGGAGAGTAAAGAAGCAAAAGACAACCCAAAAGCTTCTCCGTATAGAGACAAAGGTAAATCCTAAGCTTAGAACTAAGGAATATAAGATCCTACAGTGTCTATCCTTGCTGCCAAGCTTAAGTCTGTTTAGGAAGAATTAGAGGAAATACGAAAGGACTAATATTTCCGGTATCCCAGCTAAGGAATACCTCGCTGCAGAAGAGGCGGCGACAGAGGTTGAGGAGGAAGAGGCAGACGTTAGCCGTCCTCCGACCTGTAAGAACAAAAGCCAGATCTTCCCCCAGACGACTCCAGTGATTCCTCAGCTAATGACCCTCCTAAAGAAGAACTAAGCGAAGCTCCCTCCAGTCATAGGTCTAGTTTATTTAGATTTTAACTAAAGGAAATCAGATAGTTTAATCCCCTATCGTCCTTTACAGATAATAATAATAGTTACCTAGTTAGAACTAAGACCATATAGACAGACATATACTGGTTCCTAGACTTAGCTAAACGCTATATGCAAACGTTAACCGGTTATTAACTAGCAGTTACCAGAAACCTTTACCTTTACCTTAAAGGAATAGCTAATAAATAGTACTCTAGAGACCTAGACAATAAAGATCGTCAAGACCTTACAGACCCTTATAAAGGCCTTAACCTTTAGGCATATCTGCTTATTAAAAGATTTAAGATTCTATATAAAGTAGCCAAGATAAAACTCTATAGGCTAAAATACACCCTAGAGGATATAAAAAACCATATAGATATTTGCCACTTTACAGCTTAAGTCAAATAACTGGTATAAGCGGTAGAAGAACCTAAAAACCGTTATTTAGCCTTAGTTTATAATAAAATAGATCCTAATCTTATTGCCAGAATACCTAGGCCGGACGGCAAAACACGCCAAACTTAATGGCTCTAATACTTAACATCTTGTTAAGAAGGATAGCAACAAAATATTAAGCAAGGAGCCTGGAAAAAGCTTTTAATAGAGAAATCTGCTAAGAAAAAGCTAATAACAACAGAGCCAATCTACAATAAAAAGCCAGCCTAGAGAAGAAAAAAGTCGTTATATAGCACCTAAAATCTACAGCACATAGAATCATATAATCTGGCTGATCAGCTATAAAAGCCAGAAGAATAAAAAGGACTGTAAAAACGATTACCGTACACACTATACCGAAAAGCTGGCAATAAAAATACTAAGCTAACTTAGGACTCTAAGTTATTACGGCTAATTTACCGCTATGTCCCTAAGGACAGTGCAAACTATAAAGAAGACTACGTCGATGTTAAGGCACTAAACGATAACGGAACCATAAATCTGGCTATCTAAAAAGAATAGACGGATAAAGGATATTCTGTGCTTAAATTGTATTTAGCCTCTAAATCGCCTGACGATTTGCTGGAACCCAGTATGGAGGATGACTCTGGGGATTCCGCCAAGTTAACCGAACACGTTAACTTTGTTTTAGACGCAAACTTACCTAAAGAACTCTAGGCTATACTAGAATATAAAGACAAGTACTATCTTTCTTTAGTATATAAACATTACAGAATAACTATAGAAAGGAAACAACACCTTTAAAAGAAGCATACTTCTATATATAAAAAGTCTGCCAATTACTAACTAAATCCTACTTACTTGTAAAGCCTGCTATAGGCAGAAACTGACACACACCAAGTAGCGTGCGACTATTTATACGCCAGAATACAAGCAGACATAGGAGACAGATAAAAAACCTAGATCTATATAGACAGTAGGTTATTAAGATATATTATCTCTTAGAGAATTCTTAAGAAAATGCCTATTTATAAGTTCGACCCTATAGTCTAGAGGCAACTCTAAGGAATAGGTAATTTACCGATGTTAGGGTAGGCTAAATTCTAGCTGAAAGTATAAGGCAAAATCAACAGTCAAACGCATAAGGCTACGCTCTATATGCAAGGCTGGGTGGTAGAGACTTTACCGGCAGGAATATTAATTAGCTAAGAATTTAACATACCGAACCAGGTAGATATTCTTAACTTGTAAGGTATTATCTGAATTGGCTTCTGTAATAGGTTAGAAATTCCTGCTATAATCTTTGCTAAATGTAGCCCTGTTTCTTATAAGGCAACTTGCGTAAAAAACATCGTTATTCTGCTATTAACTAAGACAATAGTACCTATTTAGCATGTAAAAGGTTTAAAACCGATCGGCTCTTATTTAGGCCTAAGTAAGGGCAGCAAATAGATTCTCTAATAGGTTAATTACTGTTAGTACTTATAGCGAATAATACAAATATACTGATAAAATTACGGCAAAATTAATATGTAGAAACTTTTACTTACTTATAATGCGATATAACTTACTTAGTAAATCCTATAGGCCAGATACTAATTCTATTAAATAATCTTGATTTAGAAAATACAAACTGTAAAACTATACTAAAAGATAGTAATATCTTTTAGGAACGCCTGACTGCAGATTAAAAACTCGGTATTAAGTAAGATAAATCCTATAATTTAGTAGTAACCCCTAAAGAAGTCACTATATATAATAAAAGCCTAGAATTCGTTTTGTAAATAAGTAAAATAGTTAGTGACTTCCTAACTTTATAGAAACCTACTATAGGATATATATAAGTAAAACCTAAAGAAGAAATAACGATTCCTCTTGCTAAAAACTACCATAAATACAAGCTTGGTTAACAACCATACCTATACAGCATTAAGGACCAGGAATTCCTTAACAAAATATTAGACGATATATACGCTAAAGGCCAAATGGTATAGGCCACTAGACTAACGCCGTTTAGAGCTCTAGTATTTATAGTTTAGAGAACAGTAAATAGTAAACTAAAAGCAAGAATAGTAGTGGATTTATAGGCACTTAATAAGGCCACTATTCTAGACGCCTATCTAATGCTATTACAATCAGAAGTTATCTAAAAAATACGCAGTAAACATTTTACCACAGTGGTTAACACAAGATGGTTCTTTTATTAATTTCTAGTAAAGAAAGAACACTAAGAACGCTTAACTATAGTTAGCCACCAAGGCTAAGAAAAAGCAACGGCAGCCCTAATAGGATTTAAGAATTCGCCGGCTTACGCCTAACAATTTATAGATAATCTCCTTAAGGACTACAAGGATTTTATATAGTTATTTATTAATAACATCGTTATCTCTTTATATACCGCTAAGGACTATATAAAACACTTATATACTATTTTCTAGCTATTTACAGATATTAACCTGTTATTATCTCTAACTAAATCTTTTATTAGGTTCCCTTTAATCTAATTACTTAGATTTAGAGTAGATGCTTTTAGATTAAGCAATACTGAAGACAGAATACAAGCTTTTTGCTAAGTGCGATTCCTGTCTAATCTAGTATCTCTAGAGAAATGGATAGGTTCTACCGGCTATTTATAACACCTTATCCTAAGGTATACCGCTAGAAACTAACTATTACAAGCTTTAAAAACATTACTGCTGGCCGAAGCCAGGAAATAAGGAATTACTAAAGGAGCCAAACGAAAAAACTTTTATAAAAACGTAGGTATTATGCCGACAAAAGCCTAAATAGACAGCTTTATAGATATAAAGCAAGCACTTACTTTAGATGCGGCTTTATTTTACCACGACCTAAACCGTATATTGTTTATCTAACTAGACGCTTCTTATAACTACAGATTTAGAGCCATACTTTTTTATTTAAAAGAAAATACAGACTGGTCACTAGGAAAACTAATTCCCTATACAGCAATTCAGCCAGTAATATATCTTAGTAAAGCTCTGATAAGTGTAGAGCAAAAATACTAGGTGACAGAACTTAAAGTAGCCTGTCTTGTATAGGTAATTAGAAAAACTAGGACTATAGTTAGCTTAGTAAGAGCTACACTAACGGTAATTCTGACTGATTATACTTTAACTTATAGAGTAATACAGTAAATAACACTATTTACTACAGATAAGAAACAAGCAAACCTATGCCTAGTGCTTGCTGCTGAATATCTTTTACAATTTGAACTGTTCTATATCTATATCCTAGGATCTTTAAACGTTATAGCTGATATGCTTTCCTGGCTACCAGATAGAGAAATACCTCCTGTTAGAACAGGCAAATTAGATAAAATATAGGACGATAACCAGATATATACGGCAACAGATATTAAAATCGATAAGAGCTTTTACTAAGAAATCACTAGGTAATATCAGAAAGATCTAAAATTGCGATGTATATAGAATTAACTAAAAGAACCTTAACACGGCTTCAAACTGCCCTTTATAATTTACAGCAAGCTACTGTATTTTGTTAAGTATATAGGGAAAAGAAAACTCTATATCCTAAACACAATAGCTAGTAAATTTATTACTGCAGCCTATAATAAAAATTATTACTAAAGAGATAAATAAGTCTAGTATAACTTATAAGATAAATTTCTTATCTATAATCTTATAAGAAAAATCTAAAAGTATTAGAAGTATTATCTAGTGTGTAGACCGCTAGGAAAAGGATAAAATAAACCTATTAGAGTAATACAACTAATTCTTTCCCTGCTGATTCCTTTTTACACTATAGCAATAGACTTTATAACCGGATTACCAGAAGTCTCCTCTATAAATACACTATAGCAACTTAAAGAATTCCCTCTTTACAACTTATTACTAACAGTCTCTAATAAATTCTCTAAATTAACTATCTTAATACCAGGACATACCACATATACTGTAGAGAATTAGGCCTAAATACTGCTAAGATTTCTCTAGCTTTATAACTAGGGTATCCCTAAAAGCATAATCTCAGACCGTAATCCTAAATTCCTTTCAGACTTTTGGCGCACCCTATAGGCTGAATTAAATATGTCTCTAAAATTCTTAACGTCCTATTATCTCCAGACAGACAGTCTATTAGAAAGGAAAAACCAGACGGTCGAAATAGCTATATAAGTATTTACTTTTATGTTCCTAGAAAAAACCTAGACTAACAGAATCCCTAGTATCTAGGTAAATTTAAACAATACTTATACAAGTATAATAAAAGCCGCACTAAATAAAGTATTATACAGCTTTAAAACTAATAAGTCTCTAGATATTCTTAGCAACTTAAGTACTAAAATAAACCGTATAATATTCTAAAAGGAAGCAAAATTTTCTATTATAGCGGCATAAATATATATAAAGGATATATTTAATTGCAAGTACTGGTATATTTTATTTACACTAGGAGATTATATTTATTTAAAACTTAGGAAAGGATACCGTTTGCTAGAAAATCTACTATTAAAAACCTTACCTTTATATACCAAACTAATAAAAGTCCTTAAAAGAGTAGGGAAGCTGGCATACAAGCTTGACTTGCCCCTAATAATAAATATCCACCTAGTTGTGTCGGTTGCTTACCTAATCCCGGCTAAAGACCCACAAACGGATCCATATAAACAGACCCCTGTTAAAAGCAGCCCAGTAGAAATAGAGGACGCCTAAAGAAACAAATGGCAGGATAACTATCAGCATTACAAGGTAGAACAGATACTAGACAAAAGATTAAATCGACAGGGACGAGGTCGACTGCAGACAGAATACCTTATTAAATAGAAAGGATATTTAAGTATATATAATATATAGATAAACAAAGATGCTATAGAAGCAGACAAATTAATTAAAGAATTTAAAGAATATTACCAGCAATTAGTAGAATAATAATAAAGATTATAAAGGGAAAAGCAACCATTATTAAGGCAATATAAACAACCTGTTCCTAGCGAAATCCCAGTATAAAGACAAAAATCTCTAGTTATATACAAGACAATTTACTATTAAAACGCGGCTAAACAGCTAAGAAACATACGTAAAGAAACAGAACATTATATAAAAAATAACTATATAAAGTTAAATAACTATTAACGGCAAAATAACTGTAAACAGGCAGGCAGTTAATAAGAAAATTCTAGCAAACAGCCTTACCGTTTAGAATAAATATACGCCTTACGTAAATAAAAATAAATAAACTAATTCTTTACCTTTACCTAAGAAAAAAACAAGTCACCTACAGTAACTATTGTCTAAGGACCTTTTTTCTTATATAACTCTTTTCTTTTTATTATAACTTCTTTTTTACCTTTATTTACTCTTCTTCTTTACTAATATTTACCGGTAACATTATATATATTATATAAATCAACCGGTAACTCTCCTCTTATTCTCCCTTACTTACACCTCTTATTCTATAATAAGATTCTATATTATCTTTAATCTTACTTAACTAAATCCCTCTACAGATACTAAGCATCGTAAGTTCTTCTATAAACCTTTCTCTAGCTAAAAAACCGGTACTAGGCTTACATTCTGTAGCTATCTTCAAGCAATTACTATCTACAGCAGAGAAGCCTGTCTTTAGAACTCTCTTTAAGCTAGTATTTATAATAAATTTAACGCCTTTTACACTCAGCATCCCGACTATATTAAGAACTTCTGCCAAAAAGCCTGTCAGCTTAGAATTAATTCGCTACATAAAAACTTTATCGACCGCATTATCTTTGCTGACCAGCCGGAATTCTCTTATACTGACAATCTCAAGGAAGCTTAGCAAATTTTCTCTGCTAATCCTCAGCTAAAGCATTTAGTAGCCAAGAAAACGCTCCCATACCGAGAGGAGTGGACTCCCTGTAAGCACAAGTGGCAACCACAATCAATCGTCAATTTTACCGACCAAGACAGCAGGAACAAAGACGACGCCGCCTTAATCACTAGCGATTCTCTATACAACACCAGCAACATGGCGACTCCTTGCAACCAGCGCAGTCAGTTCACAACCCCAAATAACAATACTATGTCAAGCAAGCAGGAAATTAAGGCTCTTTATAAAGAATTGGCCTAATATAAGAATCAGTCACCGGCAGTTAATCTGTAGCAGCAGCCAAACGTTTAGCCAACCAATTTCTAGGTTATAAATCCTTAGCCAGCCAATACCTAGGCGACTGCAGGCTCTGCCGCCTATACTCCTATGGTTATTGACGATTATCTGGAGATACCTGCAAAAATTAACCAGGCTTTTAACGCTCTGCATAGCGTATACACCGCTATTAAGCAGGTAAAGACCGGCCAATTTACTGCTAAAAACGCTTTTACTGCTATTAAATACCTAACTAAATAAGTCCTAAACGCTGCGGATTCCCTAGAGGCTTACGTTTAAAAGCTTAAGAAATCTGCAACCAATCAGCCACAGACTGCTAAAGATTAGGTAGCGTAAATCCTTAGCAGAGGCAAAAAAGACGTCTTGCTATCTATTTGTACGTTAAATAATAAGTTAAAGCGATAACTATCCTCTTAAAGCCTTAAAGAGGCTAATAAAAAGCCGGTAACTAAATCTTTTGTCGCCTATATACACTACAGTCTTTTGCTATACTATTAAGTCTCTATATTTAACCTGGCTGACCGAACTATTACTTAACTGCCTATTAATATTACACTTACAGTTATAGGAAAAACCGCTTATTTTGTTTTTTAAAACAGATACTTTACGTTTTTCCTAGATATTATCGCTAAGGGCTTAATTAATTAGATTATAAAGAATATAGTAACCGACTGAGTTCTTACAAAACTCAGTCTAAAATACCTTTTAGACCTACTTTACGCTAATTATCTGGTCGTAAAGATAAAGTATACCACCAACGCCGACAATTCCCCGCTTTACACCATTACCGACAAGGGTCTCTACAAACGTCTTCTTATAAAGACTAAGGAATCCAGTACCTAGGCCGACATTACTATCCGCCTTAAAACAGGTTTAACCTATATTAAGTCCTACAGATAGGAACGCCTAAACATACTTAATAACCGAATCTGCTATAACATCTACAAGCAAAATAATAAGTAGCTTAAGCAGCTTAACATAACGCCTGCCGACATAGCCAATATCCACGGCATAGACACCCCTTAGCTGCCAGAGAGCACTGAGGTTAAGTAAATCTTGGCGGTGCATTCCCTAAGTTTATGATAGACGATAATAACAAATAACGAATTAACAAGGGAATGGCCACAGCCGACTGTAGAAATATAGGGCAAAATAATTGTTTTGCGCACGCAGTGATAATTAAAAAGGGGCTTAGATAGACAATAGATAATAACAGATAGTCATAATATTCCTTTACTTACACTTTCGTTTGTTTATTACTTATAAATTATTTACATTTTAAGACGAAAAGTGATTTATACGCAGGCAATTGTTACGCTACAGAATGTCTATTTCCTAGGGAATCCACCAGATTACGCACAGACCAACAGACCGGCAAATTGTCGGTTAGCCGCCCAGGAATTATAGGGACATTAGCAGAGAATTCTCCACCCGTTTGCAGTAAATTCTCCAGGAATCCCTAGAGAATTATTTGGCCGTTTAGCCTAGAATCCTCCACTATTTATAGGTAGATCCCCTGCCTATTAGGAAAGGAAGGGGCATCAAATTTACAACCAATGTACCCGCACCAAAGTGCAACATGCGGTTACTAGAAAATAATAACTCTAAGAAGTCTAAAGGTCTAAGGAACAGAACTAATAACTAATTACTACACTTATTTAAGCATAAGACGCTGTATAAGAACAGCTCTAGAAGCTATATATAGCAGACACTCTAGGAATTATTAATAAACGACTCTAATAACAAATTAAGGTGTAAGGTAGCTACTAAAAGTAATGCGTGCTTAAACAAGATGTAAAAGGAACTACCTTTAAGAGGATAGAGATAGAAACCTGACTAACTAAGATAGTTGCGGTTAGAAGGAAAGCTATAACCTACACCAGGCCAAGACGATAAGAAAACCTTAAGAGTAACAGTAACCCTTATATAAGTTATATAGTTAGATAACTTCTAAACGAATATAATAAATAAGTAATCTGTAATATAATTAGGACCTTATAATCCTTATACAGTAAGGTAAGACAGTTTAACTAGGAAATTAAGTATAAAATAGACCTTTAAGGATAACCCTAAGCACTTACATAAGCCTACCCTTACCTCTATTGGCTTCTGCTAGAGAACCTTGTCTATAATAAACCTATAGATACTCTTAACGCCTTTAAACTTACCTAAGAACTCTATATAAAGATATATAAAGCACTAACCTAAGTAAAGGCTAAAATTGTAGCAGTAGGAAGAAAAGGAAAGGCTACTGCCTTCCCTCCTTTATAACTAACCTATTAAGAACTAACTCCTTAAGATACTATTATAGTAAGAGGAACTAGCTTAGATAAAGAATTAAGCTTAGATAAAGATATAAGCTCTAGGGAAGAATTAGATAAAGTACCCTTTAAAAAGGAATCTACCCCCTTAAGTAAAGCAGAAAGAAGAGCGGTAGAACAGTTAATAGGAATAACTTATATAAACCTTATCCTAATTAAATAAACTAAGGATAAGCCTTAATCTACTTAACGATAGACTAGTAATACACTGTTATTATTACTACTAGTAAGTACTATAGGAGAGGACTCTAAGGAAGACCTCCCCTAAAGCTATATTAAGACTAAAGGTAACCTATCTACTTAAGAAAGGATATATAACCACACGTTCTAAGAAATATAGATAAATACTAATAACTAAGAACTTAGCTTCTTTAGAATAAGGGATATTAATATTAAGGGTAAACCTATATCACTAAATTACAAGACGTCTAGGTTTAGAGACTATAAACACCTAGCACTAAAACACCTACTATATAAGAGAGTGTTTTAAGCCAGTTGTATATATAATAAATATATAATCTATAAAGTGGCTAAAGGGATAAACGTATTCTATCCTAAAAGGGTTAATAACGCAGCCCTACCACGTTATCACACTAATAAGGAACTACACTACTAGAAAATTAAGGAATATAGGCACTAAACGATCTACCTAAAGCCAAGCCCTAAACACCTAGTAGTATATACTGTCGGCATAACTAGACACTAGTCTACTTACCTCTATAATAAATATAGATACCACTATGTAAAAAAGGTATAAATCTGGTAAACCTAGATTAGAGAGGCCGGAATATCTACTAGCAAGATAAAAAACTTACAACGCCGACTATAAATAGGGTATAGGCGGCCAAACTAAGTAAGAAAACCCTATATGTTATAAATATAGAAGATAATAGCTATATCTTCTTATAGATACTACTTAATAGACAGCCTATATAAGTTATAGTAGACAGTAAAGTATAAGTAAATCTTATATTACCTAGGCTGGTAAATAAGCGATAGATATAATAGCGCTATAAAGAAGAACTATACCCCCTAGAAACAGTTAAAAAAGAATAAGTCTAATACAGTAGAGGAATTATTAATAAGGAGACTATATACCTCCTAATAGAAATCTATAGCTAACACTAACGACTTAACTTTAATATTACCTATATAAAAGGATTTAATATAATATTAGGACTTCTATAGCTTAAGGAATATAACCCTAATATCAGCTAAAGGACAGGCTAACTCCAGTAGAGAGATTTAACTATAAGGTAGTGTTATATATAGTAACCCCTAAGTAAATTATAAAGATAACTAAAGTATTTAATATATGTTTAAAGGAGTAAACCTATAGAAGGTAAACGGTTTAAATCTATAAATAAAGAATAATAGGAATAAGACTGACTTATAGTAATTCCTAAAATCTATTAAAAATACTATAAACTGTTTGCTAAAGAACTAAAAACAGGATTACCTAAATATAGTCTGTATAACTATAAAATTAAATTACTAGAAAGAAAATACCCTAGACTTAAAAAGATCTATAACCTTAATAAGGAAAAACAAAAAGCCTTAGATAACTGGCTAGATAAAAACCTAAAAAAGGGATATATTAGGCCGTCTGACTTACCTATAGGATACCTAATCCTATTTATACCTAAGAAAAACGGCAAGCTATAACTATATGTTAACTACAGGAGGCTTAACGATATCACTAAGAAAAACGTGTACCTACTACCACTTATCTCTAAACTACAGGACCTCTTGTATAAAGCTAAATGGTTTACAGCCCTTAATTTAAAAGGAGCCTATAACCTTATCTATATTAAAGAAGGAGATAAATAGAAAACTGCCTTTTAAACACGGCAAGGCCTATTTAAAACACTTATTATACCTTTTAGGCTTATAAATACACTAGTAACGTTTTAAACTATAATTAATTACGTTCTATAAGAAAACCTTAATATTTTTATTGTCTGCTACTTAGACGATATATTAATCTTCTTAAAAACCCTTAAAGACTATAAGGAATACGTTTACTAGGTTTTATAAAAACTCTAAAAAGTAAAGCTGCTAGTTAAGCTAGAAAAAAGCGAATTCTATATTTAAAAAGTTAACTATCTTAGATTTACTATTACCCTTAGGGAAATCTAAATATAAGACAAGAAAATTAAGGCAGTTAGGGACTGGCCTATACTGCAGAACGTTAAGGATGTTTAATCCTTCCTAGGATTTATCAATTTTTACTAATAATTCCTAAAAGGATATATAGGAAAAATAAGACCTTTTTAATAACTTACTTATAAAGACGTTAAATTTAACTAGACTAAAGAATATAAGAAAGCCTTTAATAATATTAAAGAACTTATAACATCAGAACCTGTTACCTATATTCCAGACCCTAATAAACTATTTAAAGTAGAAACTAATGCCTTAGACTTTACTATAGGGGGACAGCTAGGACAACAAGACAAAGAAGGAAGACTTTACCTATACGTATTTTATTCTAAAGCATTCTATAGACCTAAGTTAAACTACTAAATTTATAATAAGGAACTTATGGCTATTATTAAAGCTTTTTAAAAATAGAGACCACACCTGTTAGGAACTAAATATTAAGTCTTGGTATATACAGACTATAAGAACCTTTCTTATTTTACAACCTTAAAAGTTCTTAATAAACGATAGATCTGATAGTCAGAATTCCTATTAGAATATAACTTTAAAATTATCTATAGAAAAGGAATAGAAAACAGAAGAGCAGACGCTCTCAGCAAAAGACCAGATCATAAAGTACCGGTACTAAAGGAAATACAGGTTATCCTTAAGTATAATAATAATAGTGATATTATGCCAGCCTAGAAACTTATTATAATCGGTAAGCGTGGCAGTACCAGTATAACTAGAAGAATATCGGCAGACTAGATCTGCAAGATACACGGCGCCAAGGCATATAGACACTAAGGAGTTATAAAAACATTTAAGTAAATCAGATAACATTATAATAAATAAGTTATATAAGAAGAAATAGCTTTAGTAATTAAGGACTATAACCTATATAAAAAAAGCAAGAACAGTCCTTACAAGCTATACAGACAGATCTAACTATTACTAGTGCCCCTAGAAGCATAGCACTTAATCTCTCTAGACTTTATTATTAAACTACTTAAGTCTAAAGAACTACTAATAAGGATACCGTTTAACAGTATCCTTATAGTAGTAGATAGACTTACAAAATATACCTACTTTATTCTATATCTAGAATTAAGTATAGTAAAAAATCTAGTATATATATTTCTAAAGTATATTATCAGTAACTATAGACTGCCTAAGGAAATTATGTTAGATAGAGACAAACTATTTACCTTAAAGTTTTAGAAATCCTTAATTTTATAACTTAGTACAGACTACAAGCTGTTAACTGCTTTCTACCTGTAAACCGATAGTTAAATAGAAAGAGTTAACTAGATATTAGAATAATATCTTTAATATTATGTTAATTATAACTAAAACAATTAGGTACTATTACTCCCTATAGCCTAATTCGCTTATAACAGCGCTATTAGAGAAAGTACCTTTAACTCCTTATTCTTTCTAAACTATAGATACTAACTAACAGCCTATAGATAACCTTAATAAGGACTATAAGCACTGAAAGCTGTAGCCGACTTTAATAAGATTTAAGAAATTTAAAAATCAGCCTTATAAGATCTTAAATTCGTTAGGTAATAAATAAAAAAATATACTAACTAAAAAAGGATTAAGGGATTAACCTTAGAAGAGGGAGATAGCATGTATCTTATCTATTAAAACATTAAGACTAAACGACTAAGCGATAAACTTAACTATAAAAAACTTAGACCCTTTAAAATCTTTAGGAAAATCTCTAATATTAACTATAAACTTAACTTACTAGATATAATAAAAATCTACCTAGTATTCTATATCGTATTACTAGAACTAGTACCTAAAGGATCTATAACGCAGGACCCTATTATTATAGAAGAAAACAAGCTAAAGTATAAAATTAAACAGATTATTAACTATAACTAACTAAGCTAGATAACAGGCAAGAAGCCTAAAACACAGTACTTTATTAAGTGGAAAGGCTATAGCTATAA
This sequence comes from Colletotrichum somersetense, assembly GCA_030867255.1. Lineage (NCBI taxonomy): Eukaryota > Fungi > Ascomycota > Sordariomycetes > Glomerellales > Glomerellaceae > Colletotrichum > Colletotrichum somersetense. The sequence continues at coordinate 7,582 of MU843667.1, read as the reverse complement.
AGATAATATATAGGAACTAGTATTAAACCTGACCTATATAGAAGAGAAACTTAAGAACTACTAGATAAAGTACTATATAAGGGAAGAAACACTGGCACCTACAGTAGGATTCCAGTATAACAAACCACTGGCATAAGGAAGACGACAAATTTAACCTTAACCTCTTTACCGACCTAGTAAAGTAAGTAGACTACAAGACAAGAATCTATTTATTTGCCTAGAAATGCTAGCTACTAGTTAAGAACTACTTACTTCTTTTAAAAGGTTAAAATTAAAATTTAATAAGTTTGTATTCTTATTTAATATAGAATTTTAGTCTACTACACTAAAACCTCTACTTAACTAAACTTTATAAACTATAGAAGATTTAGACACTTCTTCTTCTTTAGTAAAAGACGACACAGCGTTGCCTTTTTTAAACACTATTCTTTTAGCCTTATAGATGTAATTAAGCTTTGTAAGCGACGTATCTATTTCAGCCTAAGCTTTTCTTAGTGTGTCTACTCTTTAATAAAGAATCACTTCTTTAGACTGCTCCTTCCGTTTAAGACGACTTACTTTATCTAGCAAACAATCCACTACGCTAACATCAGTAAGAAATATATACACTAGATATAAGAAAACTGACTTATAGGAACAAATTGCGTCTTAAGTTATATTATATAAACAACCTAAGCAAGTACACTTAGTATAAACACTACCCCCTGACATTATCTTACACTACACTCCCTAATTGTAACAGTATATATAAGGTATAACTTTATATCTAAATTAAAAGATCTGCAAGGCACGGCGCTTGTAATAAAGAGTGGAAGATGCTTGTCGCGATTGAGAATCTGATATAGCGTCAGTAAGTGATAAAGAAGGGAAGGTTTAATAAACCTTCTATACAGGATAAACTACCTACTTATGCAGACCTTAAGGGCAAGGTCTTTAGAAGGGAGACCTAATGTTACGACCTAACAAGTTACAGGCGATAGTTGCCCCACCCAGCAAGACAGACCAGCAGGCACTATGACCTTTATATAAATAACGGAAGGATGACTCTCCAGAACGGAAGAACTATAGATAAGTCACGTGACGATAAGATAAGGTGATTACTCTATAGGACCTACTAAGCGATTACCTAGACCTACTAAGCGATCAGTAGTACCTACTGAGCGCTTAACGGGGTATATAGAATAATCAGGACTAACAGGATTAACGATTATAAGTCTAAGGGACAACATCGGGACTTATATATAGGATAGACTTAGACGCACTTAAGGACAGACTTCTATAGCTCTTCAGCAATCAACTTGTAATACATTCTCTAAACACCTTTTAGTATCTAACTTAGCGATTTATTAATAAGAAGCTATACAAGCTACCCCTACGCCTATTTAATCACCCGACTGATCACCAAGTGATTAACAGACCAGCAAGCCAACATTACTGTTACCAAGTATCGACCTCAGCTATACTATTAGCGGAAACCCTACTGTCAGATTACTGACCGTAACACTGGCCGGGCAGTCCGGTAACTGGCCACTTTGTCCTGTAACAGCTGGCCCTTGCCACCTGACTTGCCTCTGACGTATAGTACATGACTAACCCCTGTTTTTACCACCTCTAGATCCCTGCTTTCTGCCAGCACGCCAACCCCTTTGCAGCGGCCACAATGCCCCTTGCCGTTAGCTTAAGCATTAGTCCCAGCCGAATTTAACGAGAGTATACGGTGGGGGCGGTTCGTATATAGGGTGGAGTATAGTACGTAACAACAAGCTGTTACTTATCGTCTGATTACACTTAAGTAAGAAGGCAGGCATCTAGCCCGTAACAGCACTGTAAGCTATAAGGTTAATAGCATTTTGCTTATATAGACTGCGTAGTTACCTATACTTTTATATTTATATATCTGTTACAGGGTGAAACCAGCGTGTAAATAGAAGGGGTAAGTAACGTTTTAGCTACCCTGCTAAGGGACAGTTTGATCCTCTCTATAACATACACCTACCTCAGAATTATAAAATAGTCAGTCTTCTTCCCAAAGACGCTACTTTTTACACTATGTCTGTCACCTGTAGTCTCTATGCTCATAGACTAGCGACTTTTTTATTCAATCTTATTTTTTATAAATAACCTGTTAACACTATCTACCGCTGTAATGCGCGCCTCTATAATTCTTTTTACCCCTCTGGCTCTCCTAGCTGACCTGGTTACTGCCGACTCTACGAATGCCGGCATTGGAGACTCACCTGGCATTACCTGCTGTAATAGCGGTACACCAGATGATACTTCGTTCTGTAAAAATCAAGGCTTAAACTCTTTCTGCGTAAGCTCCTATATTTCTATCACCCTTATACCTACGTGCGTTTCGCTTACTATAAGATGTAGTGTAGCGGTACATCTGAAGCCGCTACTTCAGGGCATGGGTGTGACTTCTTTCCTGAAATGCCAACAGGACGTAATGTTACGTCTACCGTTCCTGGGGGACCAGCACTAGATAACGATGGCCATACATTCATTGAAAGGTCTGCCTGTAGCTCCGACGACGCAGATGGTTTTAAAGGATGTGCATAAAAAATCCTTGTATATCTTGCTGTGTTATGTACCCTAACTAGCTATAAAATATACTGTACTATTTATCACAACATAACCTGTTATTTTGTAATATAATGTCTACAGTTAGATGCTGCCCACGCAAAGCCAGCCTGCCGTCTGCAACGTAGCATTCCCTGCCGGCGCGGCCCAACCTGCATAGCCACAGCCTCGTCAACCCCTCATCTAGTTGTTTCCTGTTTGACTAAACACACAGGTAGATAGGTTACCGCCCGATGCCTCGAACTTCGCTCGCCTTCGTAATCCTAAGCTTTTAGAAGCCATGGGATTCTCCCAAGTCTTTAAACGCTTGATGGGCTCTTCACGTCATGCGAGCGACGAAGCGGAGAACTCCTACGCCAGGGAGGACCGAACCGCGCAGACACTCATTCCGCCTGACAATACTAGGCCTTCTGTAGCCGGTGCAGTCCGAAACCCGTCATCTCGTGCCGATCAGCGAACCTGGCGCACTGAGTCAGACCTGTGCCCAGCTGCCGAATCGATATCTTCCGCAACGTTTAATCGAAATCGGGTTCCAACGACGCATCCCACCCCGCCGCCCTCCTAGACAACTCTGCTAAAATCAAAAGCCGAGCTACCGCTATAGTGTTGTGCCTATAACGCTCTCCGGGATAAGGATGTAAAGCTATTAGACCGATATAAGAAATTACTGTTAAACGAATTACTAGAGCGTGGTATTCATTTATAGTATAAAAAAAGACTCATAATTAATATTATAAGCTTATAAGAGTTAATATATATGTATAGTAAGCCACCTACTTCTTACTGCCCTTATATTATTTTATTATGTTAAATTAACTTTATTATAAGAAATTAATTAAATCTATATATTACTTTATTTCTTATTACTATTCTAAACTACGTTATATACTTATATAGTTATTATATCTAGACTTTTTATAATTACTATATCTGCTGTTGACAGTCGAGGGAGGCCCAGGCGGTACCACGATGGGCAGGTACCGAGGTACTTGCTCAAGCGCTGCCCCTTCCCAGAGTGGTCATTTGACGAGACAGGGAAGGAACGAAGCCTAGGTAGGTAGGTACCTACCAAGATGGTACCTGCCAAAGGGGGAAGTACCTAAGTTACCTACCGAGGTAGGTAGGTATGCGTCATTGATGAATGGGAGGCACAAACAAATGAGCGTTTCAGCAGATGGCGGCATGGAGCGAGCCAGCGAGCGTCTTTGACCTGGCGTGTCAAGTGTTTGTCTATTGACCCGGCGAGTGTGAGCAAGATGGACGGATAGATGGCAGGCAGAAAAGTCAACACCAAAAATATGATAGCCCAAACCAGTAATGATGGCGAGTCTCCGCAATGCGCTACGCAACGGGCCGCGGCAGACCGACTTTTGGAGGCGAGGCGAGGCCGGCCTTTTGGCACAAAGGCGGAGCAAGGGTCGATGGGCTCCACCAGGAGCCCGGGCCGGGGTGGAAACCATGGCGGCAGACACGGCGACGGTGGCGATCTGGCGGACCTCGGTATCACATATCATTGTAATGTTGTGATGTTGATATGCATTGTTCCGCGTCCATGTCCATGACCATGTATGTCCCTGCTGCTGCTGCTGCTGCTGCTGCTGCCCCCGCGTTGCGGTGCAGTGCAGTTGGAATACAGGCAGGGATTATGTCAGCAGGTGGGGTGACAGACCGTGGGGTGGTGGGGTACGTACTACCTACCACCTACCTACCTGGGTAGGTACGTAGGTACGGATACAGATGAACCAAAGTGCTAGGTAAGGTCGTACTTTCCCAATCAACCGGGCTGGACTGGACTGGACTGGACTGGACGTCCCAAGATGTGAGGAAACAGAAGGTGGGGATGGGATGGGATGGCCATGATTGCCTCTTTCTCTGTTGTCTCTTATCTCCCATGTGTTGCCCCTTATCTCTATCTCTTCGCTCTTGCCTCTTTCCCCAGCTGTCTTCCTGCCTCCTGCCCCCTGCCTCCCTTGCCTCCCTTGCCTTCCTTCCTTCCCCCTGCCAGTCCTTCCTGCCTGTCTCCTCAGAAATGCTTCCGCTCCAATCTTTTTCCGCCTTTTTTCTTGCCTCCCACGTAGTTAATGCCTTGCTTCTCCTCTTCTCTTCATCTCCCTCTCTTTTAGCCTTTTCCCGCCGAACCATGACGATTGTTCCCGACGACATGGCCATCGTTCCATGCAGACATGCAGAGGGATCCCCCAGGTCTACCGTCTCCCGCCGTCGCTAGCCGTCGACCGCCACGAGACAGCGCCGGGCATCAGCCAGTTCAGGGATTCAAGCATCCATCTACTCATCCATCTCCTTCACCCAGTGTGCATACCGCCGTATTGGTATCGGCATCGCCACGTTCTCTGCCGATGGGTACATATGCACATCCTTCGCGCCGTCTGGCGGTAAGTGAAGAGAGATACCGTCAGCTCAGCAGCCTTCGTACTAATCATCCCTGTACGGATACTCGTGTCTAGGTAGGTTGCTACGAATAGACATCCTTTGCCCCCCCCGCCATCGCCATCTTGTTTGCCGCACCCGCATCTTCTTGCATCCGCCTTTACGCATTGCTTACCGCTCCGGGACGTCTCCACTCCAGCACCTCGTTCAGTGACGGCCATAACCCTTGAACCTTACGGCCTGTTCCATTGCCTTGCCTTGCGTTATGCCGCCCGCTGTCACGCCAGTCCTCAGTCTGGCACACCCACCTCGTGCGAAACGCAACCATCATCACCTCTACACCGAAGTTACGGCCCGCCATTTCAATGCCGCCTCGCTGCCCAAACTTGTCTTTTCCGACATGTCGATTCAGTACGACCATCTGCCTGCCACCAGGCCATTTGCCAACCCTTCTCATCCCAATCATGCATATCACCTACCCTGCGTCTGAACCATGCCAAAGATCCGTTTGACTCTGCCGCCGCCCGACAATCCTTTTCTATTTCTCGCCAATCTGCATCTCTTTGATTATTGGCTGTGACGCGACATGTTCTCACTGCATCATGGACCGAACCGACAGGACACCCACCCTCAAACAGCTGCCGTAGCCTCCTCGTATAGCATTCTACCGAGGACAACTCAAAACTGTTTCGCTTGGCTACCTATGTTGGCATCAGGCTGAGTGTGGGTGAGCAAGGGGAGGGTGGCACAAGTTGAAAAACAATCTCTTGTCCTCTTTGTTCGTTAACCCTCCTCTCGCTGCTTGCCTGTCTCTGTGTCAAGACTCTTTGTCTTCCTGCAGTGGCAACAACGACAGAAACAACGACATCCATAGCAACATCGTCACACACCTTGTCCTTACTCGCTCTAAACAGCGGCTTTGGTTTTTACCCACACTGTCCACATCCTCTTGGCTGGAGTCGCCAGAGTAAGCAAACCCAAGCGCGGTGCAATGGAGCAGGACCCGCCGCCGTTGCTGCTTCAGACGCCCGAACAATGGACCCTCTGGCCAGACTTGGATGCGCCCTTCTCCTCCAACCATTTCGCTGTCCAAGACCTTCTCCACCCAAACGCCCTGCTAGACCACGAGGCCGTCATGTCGGAGTCTTACCCTCTACATCAGTCACATGACCTCATGGCCGCTGACGTTCCGCCTTCAAACACTCTGGGCCCCGACGCCGGCTTCGATCTCGGCTTCGGATGGTGCATGGACCTGGCTACCAACGACATGAACATCCTGGTCTCCCCGGAGCCTCTCTGCTTCCCCGTTCTTGACGATGCCGCTCTAGTCACGGCACCGCTGGCAGTAGCTACACAGCCGTTAAGAATGCCTCCAAAGAACACACAACAACTATTCCCTCAAACTAGCTCGTTTCAGGTACAAATGGGGTCCCCACCCGAACGCTCCGAAGCCCCCGAAACAGACAAGACTCACAAACCAGAACCGGAACTGCACCAACGGAGCCAGAGGCGGAACATCGCCAACGCCGCTGCTCAAGCATCCAAACCTCTGCCACCTGTCAAGAAGGCAGTCGGCGGGCAAGCCACTTCACAGTCTTTCTCACAGACCCAATGCAATGGGGGCAATACCCTTCCAGCTGGCAGAGGACATGCGCAACAGCCCGGAAAGACGCGGCTGCAATCCGCCTCCCTCGACATTTTCCCCCCGTCGGCCAAAGCAGGCGGCCCCGTGACTTCGTCCCCGGCTGTAAAATCCTCTCGTCCATCCCATCGAGCCATCTCTTCCAATCTGTCGCAGGATCACCTCCCATTCAAGAAGCCGTCACTCACTGGAGTGCGCCAGGGGCAGCGGAACGACGCCGCTCGTCCAAGTGCGAGTCATCAACAACGGACGAAAGTGGACCGGGCAGCAAGGTTGGGAAGAAAGACCGACGTGGCCAAGCTTTCCATTTCGGTCAGCGACTATCAGAGGCATGTGATGAACCTTGTTGAGCTCATTAAAAAGGAGAGAGTGTAGAAGATGGAGTGGACTGTCCGGAAAACACTAGGTGCATGATGGGTTTGTGAAGGCTGTCAATGTATATTTTGTTGACATAAAAGTATAAAGTCTTCTAGGACGTCGACGGCAGAAGGAGAGGAACAGAAAGCGGGAGATATAGAGAGAAAATTTGTAACAGGAGGTATAATGATGCATGGCTGGATGGCTGTTGCTGTGTCTTCACCGCTTCCCCGTGCGAGTTGCCGCTTACGTTCCTCCAACTCGAAGTAGCTGAATGGTGATGTTCAGATAATATGCTCTCAGAGATGAGAAAAACGCCATTTCCTATCTACCCTGCAGATCTTTCTGTTCGTTATGAGCGACAAGAACTTTGGCCGCTTCATCACCGCCATTCCAGGTTTCTTCAGCTACTCTTCCAATTTCCTGAGCAGTCTCCTCATCAACTTTGGGCCAGTGATGCTTGAGAAGCATTTTGAAGATACGTAAGTTGCATTATCGGCTTCCTGCAGCAATCTTCAAGTGTTCGTCCGTGATGCAGAGAATGTCCCCTTTTTGTTGAAGAATCTCGTGAAACACCTCACCAATATCCATAAACCTGTCCCATACCCCCCC
>MU843666.1:0-60600 GCA_030867255.1 Colletotrichum somersetense | reverse complement strand
GGGGGGGGGGGGGGGATCTTTCCAGATGGCAACTGCACAGTATGTACGTGGTACAATCAACCGGGGTGGACGATTGAGAGTGGAGAGGGGGAAGGAAGGGTCGACCGGGGGAGGGATGGATGGATGGATGGATGGATGGATGAATGGGAAAGGGAAGGAAGGCATCGAAGACAAGTACCAGGTACATGCTTCCTCCGATAACACCTTCAGCACTCTCTGCAGAGGTAGTAGGTATTGTAGGTACTGAGTGTGTCTATCGTTCTGCAGGTATCTACGTACGCATACAGACGATGTGCCCCTTGGGGCCCCTCGGAATCAATTCTTTGATCGCCCTTGGTTAAACCCTCATTCTAGAAGGAAGGCTAGCTCAGCCTGTTGCTAGCCAGCCAAACCATGTTTGTTGATTCCCCGACTGTGGCTCTCAACGTCCGTCTCTCTGCGGTACTTACTTGTGTATGTGCGCACGCCAGACCAGATGGTCGCGAGAGATTGCGATATCCTCGACGAATCAAGCAGATGGATCCACTCGACACCCGTAGGCACTGTACAGTACATACTTTTACTACCATAGTAGATACCACCCAGTCTGGAGTCAGTCCTGAAAGTGCGTGGCGACGCAAGGGGGCGCCGCGTGCGAGTTTGAGGCACACGCCTTGCGGTCTACGGGTAATGCGTTAAATAAAAAAGAAGGAGAAAAAAAGGCTACCGTTCCTTCGCGCAGCCCTGTGCGTGGCTTGCCGCCATCTGTCCTGCTGGCTACCTATATAGGCGTACCTATGGCAGCTCGATACGTACGCCTCCATTCCATCTGTGCAGGAGACCACATGGTGTACCTACCTACCTACCTACCTACCTGCCTGCCTACCTGTACGCGATGCTTGCTGATAGGTACTGCAGCGCAACGCAACGCAACCCCAACTGACAGCACTGTGCCTCGTGCCTGCGTCCGACGCCGTGCGCTGTTTGGTTCGCTGCGACTCTCGTCCCGGAAGATGCTTGGCAGACAGACAGACGGAGCCGGATGCTGTGTTGTTGGAGGTATGGATGGTGGCCCACCGAGTGAGTGCATGCATTGCAGTGCACCGCAACGATTCCTCGTCCAGCTTGATTGCACCGCCTTGCGCGAATCTTGTTCTTACTCTACAAAGTACCTAGTAGAAGTATCCCTACAGAGTATCCTTTCTAAACTACATACCTGCACCTTGTCTCGCCTCGCCGATGCGCAAGCCCAGCCCGATCTTGGCCGATGTTCGGCTCCTTGGCTCTGTAATCTCCATCATTACAGCAGTGTAGGTGGACCGGGGAGGAGGTCAAATGCCCTTAACGTCCTCGTCTAGGTACCAAGCCAGCCCTGCGTACTAGTTAGTTGAAGTATGCGGTGGAAGTCGCTTTGCGTCAGAGCGCATGGGTTGTAGATCAACCGACTACTGCGGCGTTCCGAATAGTACCTAGGTAGTTTAGTTTACTCTCCTTGTCAACGACACGGTTCCCAAAGTGGCATGGTCCAAGTATCGTCTACTTTGGGGATGCCCCCCTTCCCTCCAGGTCCCCTTCCCCCCCTCCTCCCCCCCCCGACAACAACCTAACATGACCCCCGGTACAACGTACCAAGTATACGTACGAACAGTAGCCATGTACCTTACCATGCATGTAGCAGGATCGAGCGAGAACCAGACCAATGTTCGAACTAGAATGCCATGCAACTCCATCATGTCGCCAACCTCGTCATTCCATTCTGGACCCTTCCTTCTCAACTCGACGATTCAATCAATGCAATCAATGCCATGCTTGCACGATGGAATGCGGAGCCGGATCGAGTCCCATCCCATGGAAACTGCAAGCAAGCCAGCCCGGCTAATTTGCGCCTTGTGTGTCGTGTGTCGCGCCTCGCCTCGCCTCTGCCCGTCAATAAATGATCCATCAGCCACTGCCTTACTGACATTTATGAGGCTGTTTCTACTAGTCGTCCAAGAGATTACCTGCCGACAACTAGTGCATTGCGCGGCTCTCATCTCATACCACTCACTCAGCAGCGCCGAAACTCTTGAGATACCGACCAACCAGCCAGAGGCACATTCCGTGGAGTGCAAACGAAATTCCTCAATAACGGTTCCATCATGTATTTCCCCAGCAGGCCGGATGCCCGCCGCAGTCAGTCAGTCCCTCAGAACCGTTGCTCAAAACTGGCACGGCTCCAACAAGAACCGTTAATGTCTCACGGCCCACCCAGCCCGATCTCCCGCAGTGACCGCCTGTTCTAGCGTCACGACTCGCGACCCAGTGGCGGCAGCGCCTAAGCCCTCTCCGTTAAAGCGTCCGAGGGAAGAGGGCGCGCTGCTGGCTAGCTAGCTGGCTAGCAGCCAGCACACGCACGGCGCCAACGTTGCCCTGCGCTGCTGCGGATCGCGTTTCCAATAGCCGTCTCCTGTCTTTGCCCTGTCTCACTGGCATGCCAGATTGAAGGAGCTTTTTTGCAAGACGGGGCCTTGCGCGAAGACGAGACGAGAGGCCGGATCACAAAACACCACTACGTTTCGCGCGCCTTGCGAGTTTTACACCGCACCACCGCCAGCTTTGCTTGCTCTTCGCCTTAGCGCTGCCCGGCACGGCGCTCTGCTCCGTGGCCAGCCAGAGAGAGCGAGAGAGAGGCAGAGAGACTGGACGATACGACACCCGGTTTCCAGCTCTCAATGCCATTCATTGCCCCGCCGGCTTGCGGTTTATGACGGATGGGCGGGCACGGCACCAATGACAAACTGATAACGTCAGACTTGAACTTCCTTCACATGGCCCAGTCGTCGTTGCACATGGCTGAGGGTTCCCCTCGTCGGAGAGCATGTTTGTTGGAAGTCTATCAGCACCAAATCATGCTCACTAGTCCGGCCCGCCTTACTGGCCGACAGTGTAGGCATTACTGTCTGTACATCGTAGGTCTCCAACTCTTTTCCCCGCCACACCTGCCCCCCCTCCTTCAAACGTGCTTAATTCTTGTGCTGCGCCGCATCCGCCACCGGGTCTCGGCCAACGTAGACGCGGAAGTCGCGCTTCCCAGCGACCACGTCGCGGATGAAGTCGCGCATCGACTTGCATTCGGGATCCGGGTACAGCGTCTTGCCATCCAGGTAGCCAAGGTATTGGGCGCGGTCGGGCGCGTTATCGCCCCCGACATGGCGACTGTGCTTATACTGGCATATGGCAAGCTCTAAAAGCGGCCCTACATTGATCGGGTCCGCGGCTACGACGCTCTTCAGCTCCGCTATGCGGGCCTCAAGGTCCGCGGCCGAGAAGGATTTCTGCGGCACCGCCTTCCCCGTCGCGGCCTCGACCTCGGCCCAGATAGCGTTCTGCGTTGTAACCTCGCCGTACGCGAACACGGACCGGTTCAACCTCCGCGGATCCGCGATGATGCGCGCGACGTACCGCCCAATGTCCTGGTCGATCATGGCGCTGGGCGTATCGGCGGCGGCGCGGCGTACGGCGGGGGCAGGCTGACCTGGTACCACTGGCCGACGTCGATGACGGTGTAAGGCAGGTAGAGGCGCTTGCAGTGGTCCAGCAGGTCCTCCCTGAGATCGCGGACCTCCATGACGCCGCGCGGGGGTATGACGGTGGAAAAGAAGCTGGGCACGAAGCGACGACGTCGACACCCGCGAGCGGCGCCGCGAGCGATTCCACGTCGCAAAAGTCGGCCGCCGGGCTTCGGGAGCAAATGGATCGGTTAACGAGCCGATTGCTTTTTTTTTTTTTTTTTTTTTTTTTTCTTTTTTTTTTTTTTTTTTTTTTTTGCTAACATCATAGTTACACAAGCACGCAACATTTTAGCCTCATGGATTGCCGGGGGCGCTTGTGACGGCAACAATGAAACCGAACTCTGCGGGAATCCCCTGCCGATCCCTTCGATCCACGATACAAAAAAAAAAAAAAAAGTCGCTTCATCCACGTTGGGGTACCGCTGGCACAGGTCAACGAAACCTAGGGAAAGCCAACATCATTTGGGAACATTTTGTGGCCGTATGCCAAGAAACCTTCCCACGGCTGAACGCGGTGTGGGAATGAGGTGCTTTTGGTAATCAAATCAACAACGATCCGTGAACATCGTAATCATCGAACCCCCCCCTCCCCCGCAATCTGTGTACCCAAACCCCCACTCTGGCTATGCTTTACACTTTTTGAGGCTGACAGGTCGTACGTGATCCCCAAAAAGAGCCGGAACTAACCAGCTTGCAGCACGACGGGGGAGGGTTGAAGTGAAACCTTGACGGCGATGACACGGAGCCCACCTCGTCGACAGAAAAGAGTTCAACTGGAAGGGGCCGAACACGGTGTAAAAATAGCTCGCGGCCGGATGGCACCTTACAAATTCGGGGGGGGGGGGTCCTTTGTTTCGATATTTGTCTTGGTTATAGGACGGGCGAACACACACTGTTCCTCGTCAACATAGGGGAAACAATAAGAAAGAAAGAAAAGAAGAAGAAGAAAAACATGGAAAAGAACAGAAGATGGGGGAGGGGTGCGGGGGAAAAGCATAACAAAGAAGGAAAAAGACCTGCCCACGATCGCCGAGAACACGCGCGGCTGTGCCCCCTCCCCACGTGGGAAAAGAAAACCCTCCCCCGAGTTCCGGCATCATTCGCTCGCCAGGGCCCGGTAGGCTTTTTCCTACCCGACCCGATACATCGTTCAGTTCCATCCGGTGTACTTTTAATTTTTAATTTTTAATTTTTTAACGTTTTTCCCCAATAGCGGCAGGTAACCGTCCGCAGATACACACGCCCACGATCGGAACCAACACGACGACGACTCATCGTAATGCAAGCCCCCCCCCCAAAGGAGGAATCAAGCAGTCCAGCCAGCTAGCCACGTTCGCGGAGCAGAGTCCACATGTCATCACATCTCTTGATAACTGCTGCCCCCCCTCCCCCCATCGTGATTAGACCATGCCCTCTCTCGACAGGCACTTCCAATGCCTCAGACGAGTGAGTCGCTTTAACATGCAAGGAGTCTCTCTCTCGAGCGCGCGCGCGCGCGCCCCACCCAGCCCCCTCCCAGGAAAAGCCTCCCTCCCGGCGCCTTCTTCTTCGCGCAATCGCCGATTTTACACTCGGAGGAGGGGATGAGCGAGTTGGGCATGTGAACCCCATCCCTTCCCCCCCCCCCCATAATCCTCCCCCTTCTCCTCCCCGCGCGCCCATCCCGCCAATGGCTACTCGGCCTTCCGCGGGGCGCCGCCGCCGCCGCCGCTGCACCCCCGCCAAGGGGGCCCCGGACCCGGCTGGCTTCCCCCCCCCACCCTTCCCACGGGGCATGTATTATACTGTGCTATACTGTGCTGTACTCTGCTGTTCACTTTGTTACCGTTGCCGCAACATGGCTTGGACGCCAGGCCGCGGCTTCCATCCTCACCGGGAGGCGGAAGGCGGTCAACAAACCGCACTCCCTCTCTCTCCCTTCCGTCCATCCAGATCAGCCACTCAGATAGTCTGTTCGTCCCTGTGCTAGCCTGGCCGCGAGGGATACTCTAGGCACGTGATGGACAGATGGAGCTGGTAACAGGAGCCTCTTCTCCCTAACCCCTCCCCTTCACATGCCGACGGTCAGCCTGCCCCGGTTTCCATCTCCCTCTCCCTCTCTCTCTCGCGCGCGCGTCGGGATTGAACCAAGGTCCACGATCCGATCAATGTCGGGCGAGAACCCGTCCGAATCGTGAAGACGGGGGGTTGGGGAATACGCAAGGGAGCGGTATGAACCTGGACATTAGTGCAGGTAGTCGACCCATCTTTCTCGTTGTCTGCCAGCGTGGCTTGATCTGCGGAGAGGTAGACGTCAGGCCTCTCACGGGCTCGTTGGTTCAGGGGGAAGGGGCGAGAACGACATCCTCGAAGAAGTTGTTGCCAGCTATTCTACGGATGTCTATCAAAAAAGGAGGCAGCTTGAGCTCTTGGGATAAACAGCCACTGGAACCCGATTGGTTCCCTTTGCACCACAGACGCAAACTGCACTCTGAGGGCGTTTCCTTTCCTCCTCCATAACCCAATGTTCGTTCTACTGCTCCTTTCTTGTCCTTTCTTCGCCGTCTCTGCACTCGGCTGGGATGTTGTTGCTGCTGCGCTTTGACTGGATGAGGTCTCTGGAGGAACCTGAGAGGCCGACGACCTCTTAAGCGCTGTAGGAGAGTAGCGTGTAAAAAAAGAGGTTGAATCGTCAAAAGAGGACCAGAGAATACGCAAGAGCGACATAATCGTGGACATCACTAGTTCCGCACCCAGGCCAGCACTATCCTAGTACCACAGCGGGAGGCACATAGGCAACTCACAAGGGACAGACAAACAGGCTCACCGCCGGGTGAGCAGTCGACAAGAGGAGCAAGAAAAAACGTTCAGGGGAAAGAAAAACCTATTGAAAGTATCTAGCGCTGTTCCGCGCCAACACACACAAAACGACTGAAAAATGCATAGCCCTTTTGCCATGTGATTCAACCCATTCTGCTCCTCCCCCCCAATAGGGAGAGGCTTTTTTTTTTCCATTTTGGTTTCTTCCCGACCGAATCTGATAAGCCCAACTTCCTCGTAGACGTTCGTGATCTCGCGTCACACTCCCTTCGTTTTCTCCAGTCAATCAATGGCTGGGTCCCGGGGTCGAAAGGAGAAGGAAGGAAAGCATGTGCAAATCACTCGGCCCGCTGGCCAATATTGTCCCCCCCCAAAACTCCAGACCTCGTGCTGTGGCTGAGATCGTTTTGTGTTCGTGTATACGCGACAGAAAGCCATGGGGCCCTCCCGACCACGCCGCCGCCCCGCGGAACGCGATCGTCACAAGCTCGGCGCCCTTCCATCATGTCGAAAAAGGGGACGCATATGAAGTTTTTGCTTCGTCATTTTAGATGGTTCCGCACTCCAGAGGAAGTATTGTACAGTTAGAATAACACGTGACGGTCAGACGACGCGAGGAGGATGTGACAAGGTTTTGGAGGTGCGTGTCTGAGGGCGGAATATCCTGGAGAAGGACGTTCGCGACGGCGGAAGCCGCTTATACATCCCACTCCTCCTCCTCCTCGGTGCTGAGAGCGGAGAAGGACCCGAAGTTGGACTGCACGGGCTTCGCGGCCTTGCCGTTCGACGCGGGCTTCTGGACAGCCTGGGCAACGGGGCGGGACGGGGCGGCGGCGGCGGCCTTGACGGGCTCGGGGGAAGGAGTGCGGTTCTCCTTCTTGGCCTTCTTCGACTTGGCAGGGACGGTGTTCCACTCGTCGTCCTCCTTGAGGCGCTCGATCTGCTCCTCCTCAGAGGGGAGCGACGAGATCCAGTTGTTGGAGGCCTGGGCCGGGGCGGCATCGTTCTTCGCCGGGGCCTCGAAGGTGTCGAGAGGCTGCACGGCGAGGGAATCGCCGTTGGCGGGGGTGCCGTTGGGGGAGCCGGCGGTCCAAGCGGACTTGTTGCCGTTGACAGCGGCCATGAACTGAGAGCCGTCCTTGGCGGGGATGCCGGCAGCCTCGCGAGCGGTGCGGCGCTGCTTCTCGAGCTTGACCTTGCGCTCCTTCTCCTCCTCCTCGCGGGCGGCCTTCTTAGCCTCGGCCTTTTGGCGGTTCTGGCGCTGCTTCTTGGTCTCGGCCTTCTCGGGGACCTTCTGGTTCTTGGCCTTGGGCTTGTCCTTGTCGGTTCCCGTCAGGCGAAGGACCGAGGGACCGCCGGCAGAAGGCTCCAGCATGTCGCTGACACCGCTGGGGTCGGCAGGCGTGACCTCGGGGGAGGCGGCAGGGGAGCTGTCTTGGACATCCTCGACGGCCTCGACGGCGGGGGCGGGAGCGGGAGCTGGCTCCTTCTCCTCGGCCACCTCGACGGGCTTCTTCTCGGCAGCACGGGACTGCTTGACGGACTTGGTCTTCTTCTTGGAGTCACCAGAAGACTTGCCGTCGAACTTCTTGCCTTCCTTGATGCTGGCCATTCTCCGGGCGAACTCGGCGTTATCGACGTCGTCCTTGGGGTTATTGCTCAGCCATGTGCTCTGGGGTTCGACTGCGCTTGATGAGGCCTTGTCCTCAGTGGTCGACTTTGGTGCGCTCGAAGCAAAGGCGGCCTTTCGCTGCTTCTTTGCGTTGGTGTCCTTTCGGGGCTCGACGTAGGCTTTGGCCTGCTTGGCAACCTGCACCGGCTTGTTCTTGCTGCTGTAGTGGTATATGAAGCCACCGGCAATCATGAAACAGACGAGGTAGCCGCCCACGGTCTGGGTGGTCAAGAAGTCGGAAGCCGTCATTGTTGTGGTTGTTGATAGCGCAGAGCACTACGAGGTAGATATTAAGGGGTAGAGTTGATGAGGCGGGTGCCGTGCAGCCACAGGCAGCAGCTTGTCGGATCGAGTGCCGCAAGCTCAGGTGCCGATGAGGGACTCAATTGTTGTGTCCGGTGGCTCACTGATGGAGAGAAGATGTGGGGAGCTTCGGAAGCCTGGTTGACAGTCAAGTCAGCGATGGAGTTCAAAGCGCGTCGAGGCTCTGAACTGGGGGGAAGATTGTCCGAGGCTCTTTGACAACTTGTCGGTGGCAAGTGTGCCGATCAGCGACATACAGATGGATAGATAGGTAGAGAAAGGGCGGGCGCAATGGGTGATGGGAGCGCTCGATTGATGGATTAATCGGAGATGAATGGGAAGGAGCGATGATGCTCGGGGGTGGATGGTGAAGCAATGGCAGACAGGTAGGCAGAGGAGGAAAAAAAGAGAAGGGGAAAGAAAGGCGAAGGAGGCGTTTCGACCACGCGGTTGAAAGACGGGCTGGATGTTCAGATGCAGGTAGCTTGGCAAGGAGAGAGAGAGTAGGTACTCGTGTGAGACAGGCAGAAAAAAAGTTACCAGGTGGCTTCTCAGCGCCGGTGGTCCAGATCCAGTGTCCAGCGTCCAGTAGCAATTGGGGGAAATAAGTACCGTAGCTCTCAGGTAGGGAAAGTACCTTGGGGGGCCTGCGACCCATCCAGGATGCAATGCAAAGGCGGCTGCTACTGCTGCTGCTGTTGCTGTTGCAGCACACCCACCAGGGCCAATGATACTACGACAAGGGCGGGAATTGCGTACCTACTGGGCCTGGTGTCCTTTTCGCCGCAATCGCCCCCCCCCCTGAAGGACGCGTTTCTGGCTGGCCGAGCTGTGCTTTGGAGGCGAAGGGCGGGATGAGATGGGGCATGGGCATGGGCATGGCATGGGCATGGCATGGCATGGCATGGCATGAGCACGGGGCATGCTGGGAATGATGGATTTGGGGATGTGGATGATGTGTCTTGTCTCTCTTGTCAGACGGATAAAAGAGGGAATTGATGAATGGTCCTTCCTCTTGGACGCTGCGAAACAACCTTGGAGAGTCAATTGCATGCACTAACTTTTCGGGGATCCTTTCCGAGGACGATGTGTTTGCGTTTGTTTGTTGTCTATCGGACACACCCTTGCGTCGCGCTGAGGTGTGATGGTAATCTAAGATGAGGTTATTATTCCCGTGTGGTTGGGTAATTTGCTGCTGCATCGTCATCCAAAAAAGTGACAGGACGGACAGCTTCACCTCTCCTCGGGGTTAAGGGATCCCCGCCCCGTCCCTTCCATGACTGACATGTAAGATTGGAGAAGGAGCGACGGGAAGGTCACGTGCGGAGGCGAGATGCAGTGGAGCCGCCTTCCCACACACGCCTGTCTCACGTGATTGTCGGCTTCAATCGATGGCCGTTACGGTGATTGGCCGATTTGTCCTGGTGGAGGACTGATTGGGACAAACAAGTACCAGCAAATGAAAGAGCGAACAAAAGGTCGGTTGATGGTTTGCTGCCAAACAATGAACCTGTCTGGCTATACGGTCTCGGGAGTCTCAGAGATACCTAGGCCTGGTCCAACGTTGTGGTTCAGAGTTTGAACAAAGGGGTAAGATTGTTTAGGGTCGGGTCAAGTCCACTTCTAACTTTGTTTTTTCCTTCTCTGTATTTTAATTTCTTACTTCCCGCAGCCTTCTCCCGTGTCTCGTCCAATGTTGCGACGTCCAGAGAGTTGCACCTTGATGCATGTCAGATCACCGTACGGATACCTACCTACGCCTGCGATAAGAGATAAGAGCTGCCAAAACCCCCCTTCCGGTCTGTCATTGGATCTGGTCCTTGATCTCGGAGCGGCTTAGCGCTCTGCCCTCCCGTCGCTCGCACTATGCACCCCGCCATCGAAGTTGACGATGAGGGGTCGGGGGGGCTGCTAGCAATACCTTTGCTGTGTGCATCATTGACCCGGGCTATAATCTGTGCACACTCGCGACAACAAAGGCCAGGACGGGAAGGCCTTCGCGCAACAGCAGCCCGGCGCCGGATCTGGCGACACACACACGCACACACAAACCATGGCCACCGGCCATCTCCGTCAGCGTACCTCTGCGTGGGTCCGCTGGAGCCCGCTCTCCGGCTTATCAACCTGCCTCTTGCCCTACCGAGTACTCTGTAGTATACATCAAGCCCGTCGGATCTCGACGGGCTCCGGGCCCAGGTTCCCGCCCCTCCGAGCTAGCCCGCTGTAGCTGATCCGCTAAAACAGCCCAAAGAGAGCGGGTGAGCGGGTGAGGGAGTGGGTAGTGTACGCCCTGCCGGGTTTTTAGCCAGAGCGTGTGCCTGCTCAATCCCTGCTGGCTTCAGGCTGTGTACGCTACAGCAGAGCCGTTTTACTGTTAGCAGTCACAGTGGATAAAATGGACCCTGAGTCCGTCAAAAACCTACCGTATCCCAGTGGGAAGTTTAGGCTCTGACCGTTTGGTGACGTTTCCCTCTTTCTCTCTCTCTCTCTCGCTCACAACATACTCACTCCCATTTCATCCGTGAGACGACTCACTCTCGACAACTTTGAACGATGCCTCCCAAGAACCGCGTCATCATCGATTCCGACCCCGGTAGGTTTCACTCAGATTCCGTTCGACTGACGGCCTGAGACGCTCATCATTAATGCAGGTATCGACGATGTTCTGGCCATGCTCCTGGCCCTCTCGGCCTCTCCCGAGGAGCTCGAGGTCATGATGATTTCAGTCACATTCGGCAACGTGCCACTACAGAGGTACGCGCGCCACGGCCCCGCTGGTGTCTCGACGTTCTTTATTCTAAACTCGACACAGCTGTCTACGCAACGTTGTTGCTCTCTTCCACGTCCTGGAGAAGGAGATTGCATGGCGCAAGGAGAACGGCAAGCCCGAGGGTTTTGAAGCGCTGAAGGCTTACAAGCCTATCGTAGCCGTTGGTGCCGAGCACCCCTTGGAAGACGACGAACTGGCCGCCGACTACTTCCGTAAGGCGATCCCGAGAACCCCCATCTCACAAAGCGCCAACCCTGACTTGCCGCAGACGGAATCGACGGCCTCCATGGCGTCCACGACGAGCACCCCCACCTAACACCAGATGAAAGGTGGAGGTCTCTCCTCCACACCGAGAAGAACCTCGACCACGACTCGTCGCCCTTCTCCGAGTACTTCACCCCAGCCAAGCAGGTCGCGCACAAGGAGATCCTCCGCATCCTCAAGGAGAACCCCCCCAACACCATCTCCATCTGCGTCGTCGGCCCGATGACCAACGTCGCGCTCGCCGCGGCCGAGGACCCCGAAACTTTCCTCCGCGTCAAGGAGCTCTGCGTCATGGGCGGCGCCGTCCACGTCCCCGGCAACATCACCCCCGCCGGCGAGTTCAACACCTTTGCCGACACCGTGGCGGCCGCCAGAGTCTTCGCTCTGACCTCCCCAACGCCCCGTTCGACGATGCCGCCCATTTCAGACAAGCAGTCCACCCTGCCCCCCTACCCGGCCAGGCTGTCGAGAAGGCTCAAGCTGACGCTGTTCCCTCTCGACATCACCACGCCCCACCTCCTCAACAAGAATTACTTTAACGAGCGCATCGAGCCTATCCTAAAGGCCGGGAGCCCCCTCGGCCAATGGGTCAACCACTTCATGTCCAAGACGTTTGAGAAGATCGAGTCCATGACGGGCGACGGCCAGGAGCCCGGCCTCTCCCTGCACGACCCCCTGACCATCTGGTACTTGCTGACCCAGTCCGACCCCAAATGGAAACCCGTCGCGGAGCCCGAGGATATCCGTGTCGAGACGTCCGGCCAATGGACGCGCGGCATGTGCGTCGTCGACCGCAGAACCCGTGCAAAGTACACCGAGGCAGCCCTCGAGACCAACGAGGCCAGCGACGGCGTCGATGTCCTGACCCTGGCCGAGGTCCCGGGCGACACTGGCGGCTGGCTCAGCACCGGCAGGGGCAACAGGATCAACAGGATGCTCGAGTCCCCGGGCGAGGAGCTGTTCGCGCCGGATCTCATGAAGAGGGTCTTTGGTTAAGACGGGGGAAAGCGAGCAAGTCTCCCCCGTGGGGGGTCGACGACGTGGTGCGTGCGGCTTTCGTTCGCTCGTGTCAGCGCAACAGCATTGAGAGAACTGGTGGAAGATTCCGAATAGAGGAAAGGCAGGCGCATACCCCGTAGGAACCCAATATCATTCTCTACCGACCCAAACATATTTAACGCCGTTCTTTTGTGTGTGTGTGTGTGTGTGTGTGTGTGTGTGTGTGTGTGTGTGTGTGTGTGTGCTCTTGCGTGTCACGCGTGCCTCGCGGCGGCTGCGAGAGCTCACGTCTTCCCAACACTCGGGTATCCCGCTCGTGATTAAAAAAATGAAAAAAACCACATCCGTGATGTAATCAAACAATTTGCCCCTTCCAACCCATAAGCCGTTTGTGTCGGTGTTCGCTGGCTCTTCTTCTTTTTTTCTTTCTTTTTTTGTTCATGTGTGCTTGGTTCCTCCAATGGCGGACCCCTTGACCTCGGTCCAGTTGATGCTATCGTCTAGCGCTTCGTCCACCAGGCCGATCGTGCAGACGTTGTCGCCACGGACGAGGTAAAGACCGAGGGGGACCTGGACCGAGGGCTCTCCGCTCTCGGGGGTCTGGATCACCCGCTCTTGGGCGCTGCTGAGGACCTTGTTCGTCGAACGTGTGGTTAGCTCGGAGAGCAAATCATTGTTGGAGGCGAGGGGGGATGTATTTTGGGGAGGAAGGGGGAAGCTCACGAGGTTGGTGGACTGGTCCGCGGCTTCCAAGTTGCCCACGAGGATTCTCGAGTCCGCCGTCACTATGAGGACTTTCTCTTTAAGGGAGGGGAATCGAAAGTCAGTATACTGCAGGCCGGCGGCATCGGCTGACTAGACGGAACGTACTGTTGAGGTAGCCTCCGAGGGTCGCCATTGCTGCGGCGGTCGGGAACGGAAGGGGTCGTCTGTGGACTCGTTCGGAAGAAACTTGAGGCGGAATATGGACGTGTCACGTTCGAAGGCCCTTTTTCTGTTGGGAAGTCTGCTGGAAAGCTGCGGCTGGTGCTGTTGAACCGGGGGGAACCGTGTCGCAATGTTGATTCTGGAAGCTGGGCTGGTGAAATTCGGAATCCTGAGTGGAGGGACCTTGGAGCTTCCGAGCTAAGCCGTTTTGGGGTGGTGGTGAGCACCCACGTCCGGTGCAGAAGCGTCTGGTCTGTGCGCTGAAGACGTCCGTCCCGTCTTCGATGCCATTCAGTGTCACGCTGCAATCGGGATGACAGCTCTTAAGTGAAGTTACACCAGCGTGATGCCACAACAATTTCGTCGCTGCCTTATTCCAAGTGCTTCAGGCCTGGCGCTTGCTTCCCTGCTGTCGGGCCCGATCATTGATTATATGCTGCTTGACAGAATTGATGGCGCCCTGGCGGCCTAGGAAGCAACTCTCGCTGCTCCTTCCTGAGGTCTCTCCCAAGGTCAACTTTGCATTTTCAACTTTCCCCCTTTGTCAACACACACCAACAACCAGCCTCGCCATCCTCTCACAGTCACTCGAGTAAGTCATTCTGGTTGACCCACATGCGTTTAGAGGCATCTTACTGACCTCCTAAAACACAGTCACAGTTATTGATGGGTATCAATGGATATAGTCGCTTCAAGCCCCCATAAGCGGTCTAGTGCAGTTCACCCAGTAAATATGTAATATCAAGGTACATAAAGTCCGGTACGCGGCACCTCTGACCTGGACCTATCTCAATATCTTACTATGATACAGTATAGAATACCCAATAACGCAGAGCAACTGCTGGGTCCGGCTTCACTTTGACCATGGCGCGAACGATCTTTGGTACGGTCAAAGTTATTCATTAAGAGATAAAACCCAACACTATCATCATACTCACATTCGTCTCTTGCGCCTTGCCTCGTGCTGGTAACCTCCATGCCAGATGGGTCTTCCCAATCAGCGCTCGAATCCCTCGCAACCTGCCTGGTGATCGAAACTCGCAGTGCCAGACCAAGGGCGCTCACACTCGCTCAAACGGAAAGACATACAAGCCCTTCGACGCCAGATCCACTGGTGGAGTTGAGGAGACCCCAGTCATGGACGAGACGCCTGGTACTCAAGAGCTTTCCGAGAACGGAAAGTACGACACCATTGCTGAGTTACAACATTGCCGGTCGCCTCGGCAGCCGTGAAGGGCGGCTTTGTCCTTCTCGAATGTGTACGTTCCTGTATAATCAAGACTTCTGAGCTTATCCGAGCTTTCGTTCGACCTTTTGACCTTTCAACCGAAAGTCAACGCCCGTTTTAATCCTTTTCAACCACGCACAAACAAAAATACACTCAGCCAGCCATCGGTTTTGAAGGGCTTCTTGCATAATTCTACAGAAACAGGCCAAAACGATCTGGCAGCTTCAAGTTACTTATCTGTCCCCCGTGGAAAATCGCTGGCGTAATAAATCGCGTTTAGGAAAGAGCTCATAGCTTTGAATGCTGGATAGTAAGAGCGGCTGGCATTGCTTTATCACCTGTCATTACCCGAGTGGAAAGAAGAAAAGAAACTGGAAGACCAGCTCAACGATTTGACGAGCAGCCTCAAATTCGTCGACGACCGTCTCACCAATGATATCAAGAACCTTCTCAGCTATACCAAGCGCGAGATCCAAAAGGAAATCAAGAACCATCCCAAGACTACCAAGAACAAGATCCAGCTGAAACAGATTCTGCGTTTCTCTGGCGTGTCCGAGAAACCTCGCCCCTGGCGCTGTGATTCCCGACCACGACCTCAAAGTGGTTCCCGACCTGGATCATCATGACTCTTTCCAGGACACGGCAGAAAACGACTTGAAATTCCTCCCAAGCTCACTGGACAAAATCTTTTCACTATGCGGCACAGCAAGGGGCCCCAAGTCGCCGCCTGGCCCATCGCCAAAAGCCAAGAGATCCCGAACAGCCCCCAAACTCCCCGATGGCATGGTATAGAGATGAAAGAAGTGAAAAACGATGAGATGGAAAAATCAAAGGAACCATTGACCTCCGTCTAGATACCGAGATGACCGACGGCTCTGACATCAGATACAACGGCCTATGGCCTGTGGGTTGGACGGTACCTGCCGTTACAAGACTTGCCTAACTGGAACAACAATCTGAAGGGGGTGAGTGTTGACGCGCTTGTGGGAGGACCGGATGGTGTCAAAACCTGTACCCAACAAGCCACAGCATTCAAGGTCATTTGCAGAATAAACACCAAAGACAGGGGAACATTTTTCAGACAGGAGAACACGCTACTACACTCTCGTTCGGCCCGATTCCACCAGCATCTGCAAAGCCTTTCTCCTTGGAAAGGCAACAACTGTATTCTTCCATCGGAAGTTTTGTCGAGATGAAAGAAGAGGTATTGGCGTTAATTCAAGGCGAGATGATATGATTCTCTTCAATCTGATTGCAGCGGGTTTACTCAAACAGCTAAGGACTAGTCTTTTTAGTATAATAAGCCTGAGAGTAATACACCGACTCTGGAAAAACATGGCCCCATGACGTTGAACGAGCCTCATGGGAAAGGGTGGCTGCATACACCGCACGCCTGGCAAACCCTTTGACCTCGGCTCAAGTCGCTGATGGTGTATCCCTTAATGGTGATGTTGCTCACGGCTGGACGAAGGAACCATCAGGATGGTGCTATTGCTTGTCCTTCTGTAGGGTTGAGGCTGTCTTGGTGACGGCATGCCACATCCACACTCCGAACGACAGCTCCAGAAAGACGATGCCCGATGCGACTATCGTCGACGACAAACTTCCGCCCTCCTTGAGGGTGACCCGAACGGCACAAGCTCCACGCGAGGTTGTCGAACTGTGATGCTGACGAAGGTCCTTGGGGAGTGCGATTCGACGTGTTTCCACAGAACGGTATACTCCATTCATAAATATGTCCGATTTTTTTCGCGGTAATGCATTTCCACAGCGTGGACGTGTAGAACCAGACCCGGATGGGTGGTGAGGATGTCAACCTAAGTGGTGATTGTCGGGCCCGCGTCCGGCCTCAACGGCGCGCTGAGCCGGACCGAAGACGCTAGAACTTGGGCGAGCGGTGCGCTAAGTCTTATGGGCGTGGACCCACTTCCCACCCGCCACCCCTGCACATCTTAAACCCGACCTCATCATTCATCCACCTTTGCAACGCTCGCTCACGCGCAACCTTCCAAGTTCCTCACCCATCAAACAACATCCCATGCCCGCGATGGCGTCACCAGAAACGCTGAGCATCTACGCCGAGCTGCTCGCAAACATCCGCCAGCTCTCCGTCGCTGTGTCCCTGCCCTCCCCCGCGGGCAGCCACACGCAAGGCCTCATCACGCCAGACGGCGCGACGCTCGAGCTGCGGCACGCCGGCGCGCAGACCTCGTTCGCGCTCCCGGGCAGAGTCCAGACCCGCGGGGCCGCCGCCGCCGCCGTCGCCCTGCCCGCCCCGCCGCCGGCCTCGCGCGCCGTCTCATGGCGTTTGCCGCTGGCGGCCGACGCGCCGGCCGCGACGCGCAGCCCGCACGACGAGCCCGTGCCGTGGACGGCGCTGGACCTGGCCCCCGGCTCCGCCGTCGCCTGCAGGGCCTGCGCCGCGCCGCTGGTGCCCCTGGGAAAGGCGAGGGAGTGGAAGGACCTGCCGAGCGAGAACTGGGCCGAGATGATGGACTTCTGGCACTGCCACAAGCCGACGGACCACGAGCACGGGGAGGAGCATGACCACCTCGCCACCAAGCGCGGGTACGGCGCCAATTCGAGCATCGCGGCGCAGCCCGGCGTCGGCATGGTGGACCTCACCTCGTTCCTCTTTTCCGAGTCCGATTGCACGGGTCTGGAGGTAAGCGGTTTTCTTTGTTTCGTCTTCTTCTTCCCTTTCTTTGTTCCCGTATCTGCGGCTTCCCTTTCTGTGACACGCCCATTTTACTCCCTTTGCTTTCCGAAAAAGAAGAAGAAAAAAGACCAATAATACAAAAAAACTCAACGGGGCGCTAAGAAGGCGGCCATGTCAGGCAAGCTCCTGCTGCCGCTCAGTGATGTGGTCACCGATACCTCGCCCCGAGATGAACTATCCACCCGTCGTCCCTGCCGCCCTCGCGCGCAGGCTTCCCGGGCGGGCCGAAACCTCCGGCCTCCTTTCGCGGGAAGGGGGAACGGACGGGCGTCGGCGCGCTCGGGTCGGAGACCAGCCCTCCTGCTTTCACCGGGGACTCCCAGAGCACGTGGGAGCCCCGGGATTATAAGGAGGGACATGTTGTGCCGGCCTCTTCTACCTTTTAACCCCCTCTTTCCCCCCTCACCCCGTTTCCCCTTCCTTTTTTACTTACTGTTTCCTCTTCTCTCCCGTCCAGTTCTCTTCGTTGCCGTCCCGCGGCGCGAGCTCAGGCGCCGCCACCACCAGCTCCGCCGTCCTGGCCGGCGGGCCCGACCCGCCCCCGAGGATGCTCCACGCGTTCTGCGCGGGCTGCGGCGCGCACGTCGGCTTCTTCAACGTCGCTATCGCCTCCGTCGTCCTGCTCAAGTGGCAGGTGTCCTGCCAGACGGCGTCGTCGTCCTCGGCGGCGGCGGCGCCCACCAGCTCCGAGTGTCTGGCCGCCGCCCTGACCGCCACGCTCTCGCGTTCCGGGTCGTCCAAGTCCGTCGTCGTGCCCACGTTCCCCTCGTCGTCGCCGTCGTCGTCCCCCGCGCTGCACCTGTGGATCCTCAACAGCCACATCGTCTACGCCTCGTCGTCGAGGCGCGGTGGGGCCCCACGCTCCGCCATCAAGCTGCTGTACCGGGAGATCGCGCAAGAGGAGGCCGACGCGATGCTCGAGTCGATGACGTCGGACGTGCAGGAGGTCAACCTGCCGGCGGCGGCGATCGCCGCGGCGGCGGAAGAGTTGCGGGCGAGCAGCGGGCTCCTCCCGCCCGGCGAGCGGGCGTTGAAGGAGTGGAACGTCGGGCTGCTGGACAAGTGGGAGAAGGGCGGCGCGCGGGAGCGCGTCTGAGCGGGGTGAGTGTACCGCGGGAACAAGGCATACGGAGCGCTTAGTCGATGGTGAGGTACAGTCGGCTATGCTGGCTCGATGAATGGCAAGGGACTAGGCGGGTTGGCTTGGGAGACCAAGAAACTTGACGGAAACGGCCATCTCTGGGGTCACGGGTCGCGGGTCACGGCATTCTGCAAATGATACCCTGGGAAAGTCTTCAAACGAAGAGAAATTAAATAAAAGGCGTTGTTGTGTTCTTCTCGCTCGACCCGTGTTTCTTCCGACCCCTTTTTGTCGTCTGACATTATGTTCCTAGTGGCGAGAACGCACCTTTGGTAGATGAGCCGCTGGCCAAACAGTAAGATGAAGTGGGGATACGACACATGTCAGAAGCGGCAGATTAGCACACCAGCGGTCAATATGTTTTGGTCAGCTTTCTGTAGGCACTGGTATAGCAGTTGATGCTTCGTGTGACCTCGTTGTTTGCTCCATAATTTGCGTTGTCAAGAGCTCTATGATGTGTCCTTCCCACTATGCTGTGTTCTGCAAGTACCAATCTAACATATTCAACAAAAATCTGCCTCCCCTGATCACCCAAGAAATTCCTCCAGTTGTGTGCTTGTTCCTCATGCCTGTGTCTATAGGCTTGTTCTTTGGTAAACATTATTTAATCCTAGCTCATCAGACAACAAAGATGGGATGAGGATGAAGATGGGGATGAGGATGAAGATGGGGATAAGGATGAGGACAGTGATGGGATAATGATAGAGAGAGTGTTGCGGTCAAAGAATACTTTGACAGCCTTTTCGATTCCCAGAGGCGTTGGCGGCACGCATTGGCACTCGCCGAAATCGAGGACCCAAACGCTTACTCAACGCTCAAAGAAGTTTAAGTCGGTGACACTATCGAGGGACCTCTTCCATATCGTTATCATGAGGCCGTCTTAGTCAACGTAATCTGGCTTGTCTGAGTTCACGCGGTACTCAGGTGAGGTTCCGAGAATACATTCGACATGAGACGAGAGATCCAGCAGAGCCAACTATGGGATCGGGAGGAACGGCAGCGCAATTAATGGGACCACCGGGAATGAGAGAGATGGGGCTGTAATCAAGGGAACCGCCAGAGTTGAAAGTGAAGATAACGAGACTGCCAGAGACGGGATTGAAAGTGACGGAGGTGTGCTCGAGGGCGTGCGTCGCGTTGCGCAGTCCATGACGGCCAGCGCTTCCGCCGTCCGACAAATTGGAGAGGTACCACCAGCCAGCTACTCAACTGGGGGTCTTCGGCCTTAGCGGGGAGGCCAACGGTGTCTTGTCGGGGCGAGCTACTAGCGGCGGCCTGCTCAAACCCAAGGAGACGGATGTTACCGGAAACCAATGAGCCAAAACCAAAGCGTGTGCGAGTCCCAAGTGCCTATTCCCGGAGGAATTGGCCTGGCATCGACGTGACGCACTGGAACATCCCCCTTGCCGCACCAGCGTATGTAGCTGATGTTCTCTGAAGGAATTTGAGTTGCATAATGGCAATGTTGAGAGCGTTGTCTTCCACGATGTCGTAAGGGTCCGGGGCCGGGTTCCCTGCCTCGAAAACCCTTGTGGCGACTTTGAACGCGCGGTTTGCTGCATGCTTGACCGTATCTTCGTCGTTGGAATGGCTCTCCTTCAAGTTATCTGCGAGAAGAATCATGAAGTTGCACAGGGTACGCCAGGTGAGGCGGTATCTCTCCGGTTGCAGGAAGATCAAGATGGACACCTTTGAGACTACTTCGCCAGTGAGAGAGTCCATCTCTTCTCGATCGAGATTAGGATACAGAGTCTAGCATATAAATTGTCAGCGTTTGGAAAAATGTTGAGACTGGTTCACTCACGGAAAGCTCTTCGACTGCAGAATTGTCTTGTTGAACAGTCATCGTCTTTTTCTTGAGAAGCGTCTGAAGATAGATGCTCTTCACCCAGGAGGCGACATCGGTTTTGAGAGCATTCTCGACGATACTCTATGCCGCAGCCATGTGTCGCGCGTCCTTGGTAGCCGAGTACTCGACCGCATGGGCATGAACCTCGGCAAGAAGCTCCTCTCCGTGTTCCATGGTTATGGTATGTGAAAGCTGACAAATGAGTAACTGACGTAAAGCTGTATTGCAAGTCAAGTATTGCGTTTGGGTAGAGGGCCGATGTGATTTGGATGGGGAAGGTTGACGTATGACGAGTAGAAACGAAGGTGAAGGTGAGGTTGAAACGTGTTTGGCATTCAAGAAAGGATGGAAGCTGTGGGCTCTTTTCTCATTGGAATTCGGATGAGCCAGCGGTTTTTTCCGACGAAAGGATTTATTGGAAGAGATGGGAAGAAATGGAAGGAGGGTAGAAAATTGAGGTTAAGTTTGGGTGAAATATATTTTCTCAACATGGAGGAAGGCACCTGAGGGCGCCTTCCTCACCCGTCACGTCCTGTGTACCTTCCTTGTCAGGGTGTGGTGTCCGACATCACTTCCCATTCACGCCTTCCACATTTGAGTCGCTTGCGCGCCTACACATCACGTCTCTCGATCGTCAAGACAAAGCCCCCCCCCCCCCCTACAACAGGCATTTCTATTTTCCAACCCAACATTCAGAAGGCTCCTAAGCGTAGCGTATAATCACACAGCCCAAAATTTGCTACACTGCTCAAGTGTTCCGACCATAAGAAGCAGCAAAAATGGGTCCCCCCAAGCTGGAGCCTGTGCCTCCGGGGCTGTCGAAAACTCAACTTCTTCGTCGTATGGAAGAGGACCTGAGGAAGGCTGACGACTGGACAGCTACCCCAGTAAGTGCGAGTTCCCAGACATGTATTTCAGCTTATAATGCCCAACAGGAAGGCAAGGCCACTCTGATGCGCCGTGAGCTGAAAGTGAAGCTGCAATGGGAGGAGTTTATCCAGGAGCGAGAGAGGCTTATGGAGGAGCGATCCAAGGCCTACTTTGTTAAGGAAGCCGAGGAGCTCAGAAAGCTGACAAACGGGAACGCCAAGGTGGCTGAGGAGCTCGAGGTATCCGAGAAGGAGCCCGAGAAGGAGTCTGAGGATGAGCCGGGTGCTGGACAGAACGACAAGAACGACAAGAACGACAAGAACGACAAGAACGACAAGAACGCCAGCGAGCTCCTGAAGAAGTCCGATGATGTCGAGAAGGCCCGGGAGAAGAAGGGCAAGAAGCTCGAGGAGTCCGATGAGGAGAAGGCCGAAAAGGACAAATAGCTGAGGCCATCGCCATGTACTGCGACGACCAAATCCAGGACGAGGGGCTTCCGCGAGAGTTAGTTCATGACTGAAACATACTCTCCTCCGAGGCACCAAGGCAGTCCGCAGTCAGTACTATCAAGAAAATTCACCTGTGAACAAAAAAGACATATCATGGGTAGCATTCTTGATATCAATCAAGCGTTGTATTCCATCCATCTTTCCCCACTTCCGCTGAGGCAAGATGTCCGCTATGAGTCTATGAGAAAGGCCGCTATCTCCAAATGCAACTTTTTGTTCCAGAGTGTCATATCCATCAAACACACACAAACACCATGAAATATCGCTGTTCTCCCCCTTGTTTTTGTTTTATGCAATTCTCCTAGTCGACAAGCACCAGATAGCTTGAAGAAAGATGCGCGCTGCAGCCAAAGAAAAAGCAACCAAACAGAGACACACACAAGATTAAGTGAGAGTATAAATACAGCCCTCTCACCCCCTTTACAGCAAGGGGACAGAGAGAATGCGCGGCAAGTGGCACGTCTTCACTCAAAAGAACTTGCTCTTCTTCTTCTTGGCCGGCTTCTTCTCCTCGCCCCCGCCGAGGATGTCGTCGAACGTCATGGTTGACGTCGCGGCAGCCTCTTGAGTGTAAGTGTGGTCGACGGATAGGTTGCGCATGTTCGTAGTGGAGGGCGCGCGCGGCATGACCATGCTCATCGGGCGGGACCCTGCAGAACTGCTCCTCGCGCTGGGGACGCGCGAGGTGCGGTCGCCCGGCAGGCCCTCGTCCAAGGGCACGGGCTCGAGACCAAAGATCATACTGGAGCGGTGCGCGTTACGGCTGCCGAGATGACGCCCCCCAGGCGAGGCGTTACGCGGCCGGAGATGAGACTGGGGAGACTCTGGGGTGGGTGGGGTGCCGGACGCGGGGCTGCTGGCGATGCCGTCCGGACCAGGGAACACAGGCCGGGGCGGTTCCAAGGGTGACATGCCGAAGTCCTGTGGGGGTGGGGCCGCTGCGCCGCCCAGGCCTTCCCATTCCTTGGCGGCCAGCCAGCAGTGGCTGCGGTGGTAGACGGCCTCCACGCTGAACAGGACGCTGTCGGCCGAGAGCTCGACGTAGCCGTTGCCGCCCGAGACTTCGTACCACATCTTGCGGACCTGGCGCGCATCCTCGAGCCACGGCAGGTTGCCCATTGGCGGCTCACACAGGAAGTACTCGACGGCCTCGCTGAACTTGAGGTTCGGCGCGTCAACGACGAGCATGGGGAGCGATTGGATGACGACGTAGAGGAAGAGCCAGTAGCCGATGCGCTGGTCTGCGAGGTCTACCGAGTTCTTGCCCTTGGCCTCGTGGAGCTCGAAATCCTTGAACTCCAGAAGGAACGGGATGTTGACACTGTTGGTGTCCCAGTTGTACGCCTTTTCGATGACAAGCGTCATCTCGTGCTCCTTGATCTTGCGGTCGAACTTGGCCTGCTCCTTTTGAGACATCGAGTCGTAGGTCGCGAGGATAGTCGTCATCGTGGGCAGCTTCGGAACGTCAAAAGGGATGGGCGGCAGAACAGGAGGGGTTGAGTTGTCGAACTCGGTGAGCATCTTGCGCAGGTTGACAATCATTGGCGAATCGGTCGTCTTACCCGACTCGTCATGAGCGTTTCCATCCATTACTCTGGTGGTTATGTTTTCACGGTCCACGATGAGGTCGTAGAGCGAGCACATGTCGGAGTAGAGGGCCTTCAACACCAAGCGATTGAGGCCGCTTTCGGAAAAGGGGTTCTTCTTGCTGCTGGCCTTTGGGGGCCAGGCACCAAAGTTGGTCTTGTAGTATCCCAGAACGAACTGCTTCATCTTGTTGAAGGACTTTTGCCAGACCTTGAAGCGGATGGCCTTGAGCTCGGGGTTCGAGGTGGAGCTCGCGATGCCGGCAAATATCGATGGGAATTCAAACTGCTCCAGTCTGCTGTTGACGTTGTGCTGACGGTTCACGAGGTCCAGATGCGCGCGCTCGAGGCGTTGCCTGGTGTAGTGGGAGATCTGCTCAAAGAGCGGCGAGCGCAGGTCGAGGATCGCGGTGTACTTGCCAACGGCGTGCGCAAACGCCTCGTTGTAAAGCTCCATCGACCTCATCGCCTCACCGAGAATCAGAGACTCAAGCGTCTTCTCGCGACTGTGGCGGACGTCGGCAAGCGACAGTTGCTCCATGTAGAAGCCGAAGCTAAGATCAACCGCCTCGCCGAAAGAGGAACCGTCTGCGTTGGTGAAGCCATATTCCTTGAGCAGCTTTGCAATCTGCAAGAATGCCGCGAACGTGGTGGGGTGCGCTCTGGTGGCCACCAGCGGCTGGCCGGTCAAAAAGGCAAACAGATTGCGGATGGAAATCAATCGGTCGACGTCGGCGTGGAGGTGAGGCCCCGGCGCGGCGAGCTGGCCGTTCCCGGGCTCCGTGTACTGGGGGGGCGTGGCCGGCAGATAAAGTTTGAGATCGCCAGGGCTCTCCTGGCCCTCCAAAGGGGGTGAGGCGCCGGCCCGCGCGTCGTCAACCGAAAGGCTATCCCGGCCACCGAAACTCCTCGCTCTGCTCCTGCCGGTCGAGGCCATTTCAGCCTGGATGAGCTCGTTGAAAATGACCGAGTTGATGATGGAAAAGCTGGGGACCTTGAAGGATGGCCCGCAGTTGCTGCTTCTGGGTTGGAGGTAAACATAGACGTTACCGTTCTCGTTCCACAGTTCAGGGACCTGGCGTTGCTGCATTAGCCCTCGTCCGATCTTGCGCCAACGGCAATGAGACGAGAAAGCTTACCTTTTCCGCATTAAGCAGAAACGACGTGTTGTATTCGCCAGGGGTGTCGGGTGACAACACCCACGCCTGAGAGTTCTTGATCGCCGCGGTGACGTCTTGCGAGTTCGACCGTGATCTTCCCCCGCCCGGCAGCCAGCTCCTGCGCAGTCGTCCACGCCTGTCGTCGCGGGTCGGGCTCGGGCTCTCGTTGGACCCAGGATTCTGTAGTGTGGTCTGCGAGCTCGAGCTGCCCGTGTTGGTCCTGGCACCGGGCGGGTGCGCCGAAGTGCTTCTACCGCGTGCATCCGGACCCGGTGAAGGTGCGCGGACACCCAAGATGGGAAACGACGATATCCGGTTCTCGAGGAAGGAGTTGCTTCGCTTTTTAGGCTCGGGGTTCTCCTTCTTCAGCTTTGTGGATGACGCCGTTTCGGGCTGGGAGACGACCCGGGAGGAGGCGTTGTTTGTCGGTGGTGTTGGAAGGTTCTTGTCCTTTCGCAGCTTTGAGGGCACGGGAGGAAGGGCCTCGGCGGGCGGCACAGGGGCGGCCATCATGCTCGGTGTGGTAGGCGAAGGAGGTTGAGGAGGAGAGATCAGAGGGTGCTGGGTGGCAGAGTGAGATGATATCGCCGGAGGGTACGTAGGTGCGTGGGCGATTTTTCCAGGCACAGGAGGCGGTGCATCTGAGGGAGGCGGAGGTGGTGGAGGGTCGAGGGAATCAAGGGTCGGAGCAGCGATGCCAAGGCCAAGCACCGAGCTCGTCATAGGGCGGACGGTAGGATTATCGGTCGTGTAGGAGGGTGGGCTGTCGAAAGGGGGCGAGACGGGAGGGTCGTCAGGCAGCGGTTTGCGGTGAATCGGTAGGTGTTGCTGCAGCTGCGGCTGGGCAGCCTGGGGTTGAGCTGGGGGTTGATCTGTTGGTTGGACTATGAGCGAGGGGAACAGAGAAGACAGACGGTTGCCCCAAGACCGGGACTTTCTCTTGTTGAGGGGGCGGGAGGGAGCGAGCACTGGCTCTGCGGGTTTCTCGTTGTCGTCCTCCTTCTCTTCAATGGCCAAGACCAGGTTTCGGCTGTTGAGCCTCGCAGCAGTGGCGGGGGATTGGACCGCGGTGTCGGTCTGTGATCGTTTCGGGGATGCGGGAGGCGGCGGGCGGGAGTGTGTATGACTGCTGCTGAAGTTGCGACGACCAGGGTCTGCTAGCGCAGACTGAAGGTCGCCGTGTTGTTGGTCTTGTTCTTGGCACTGCTGATGCTGATGCTGTTGCTGCTGTTCTTGCAGGGGCTCGGACACGCTGTGATGATGCTTCTGGCTGCGGGGCTCGGTCGAGACGGGGTCGGCGATGTTGGTTTGAGAAGAAGAGGAAGAAGAGAAGGAGAAGTGACCAAAAGAGGATTTGACTGAGGCGCGAGAAACCGACAGCTTACTCGACGTCATGCTGGGCAACGCTAAATGAACAGCCGTCTTTCAGTCTTGATCGTTCTGGCCCCTTGGCTGGATCTGGTGTGTGTGTGTGTGTGTGTGTGTGTGTGTGTGTTTGTGTAATATCACTCTCAGCTGACTGAGGGCGCGCGCAAGCAAAAGAGGCGTGGATAGGCAGAGGCAGGAGAAAGGAGCTGAAGGAGCGATCTCGCAGCCAACAGCCAGCCCAAGGCTCTTGTTCTTCTATTGCGCGGGCGGGCAGTAGGGAGGAAGCAAGCAAGCAAGTGGGCAAACAAACAGTTGGGTCCAGTCCAGCAATGGCTAGGAGGCAGAACTAACTCTCTGGCTAGAGAAACGGGCGGACGGGCGGGTATTATGAATGCGAACAAAGGGCGAGCAAAAGGCGGACCAAGGCCCCAAGAGACGGTGAATGCGGGACTGAGAACTTGTTCCTGGACGGGTGGGAATGGGATGGAATAGGGTATGGGAAGGGGATGAGATCAAATGGGAATGGCGTGCACAAGCACAGGTATAACTTTGGCCGTGAACATGCTCGGGGGGTCTAGTCCAGACGATCCGTACGAGGTGGAATACAAGACACCGGATCCCTGGGAAGAGAATATGGAGAGACAGTAGTTACGGGACTGAGGATGAGAGACAACCTAGGCGGGCGCGAGGGGAAGAGAGGGGTGTATCGAGAGAAGAGAGAGCTAGTCATTTACCTGGCATGAGGCTTTGCTTTGAGTTCGTTTACTTTAGCTGTCGCTGTGCTAGGCTAGCTCGCTGGGGCCGAGGTGGTTGATGGCAGAAGCAGAATGAGAATGAAGGCGTTACACGTTAATGGCAGCAATGTGTACGGAGTATGTAGTATGTAAACTAGTAGCGGAGTATAGTAAAGAGGAGCAACTTGAGGAAGAGAGGGTCATGTCGACCGCGGCGTACGTAAGTTGGTGAGGCACACTGCGAGTTGAAGGAGGATGGGGGCTAGAGGGGTCACCGGGACTGGCTTACCTAGGTACAGTATCTAGGACAGGGGTACGGAGCACGGCAGGCACATATTGGCAGGTACTTATTTTTTCTCTTTTCCTCTTTTTTTTTTCCTGGAGAGTAGTGAGGTAGTAGGTACGTAGCTAGGTAGGGTATGGATGATGGACATGGGAAATGGACGAGATGTTCCGCGCCGCAAGGGAGGCCCTCGCCAGGCTTCTTCTTCTTCGTCCTCCTCTTCTTCTTTTACCCCTTCTTTATTTTTTGCTAGGATCAAGGTAAAATAGAAACGAATGCCCGCTTGACACGGTGAATGTGGGCGGCACCTCCGATTCTTCGTCCGATTCAGACACTGTACGTGCCCCACTTCGTCCCCTCTCCATCCCTCGCTGGAGGTACGTACCGTCTGAAAATACCGATGTACCTCCCTCCAACGGGTCAGCTCAGCCTTAGCGTGGAATACTTAGGGGAGGGATGACGTTTTTGGATGCAGAGTGGAGACCAGGAGACGTGGAGAGACGCGAGAGGGGTCTCGAGACCCCCCCGAGGACGTAGGTGCCTAGGTACATAGTATACCGTCTTCCGCTGCGGCAATGTACAGATACGTACCTGCCCACCTACCTACCACTACTAACGGGTTAGGTACCTAGGTATTGCAAATAATGAGAACAAGTCACGACACCTCCTTTCACCGTGGAAGACGCGGAAGACGAGAAAAGGGGGGGGGGGGGGGGGGCGGAGGCCGCAAGTGATGAGCGAGAGACGACGATTTGGATCGGCAGGCAGGCAGGCAGAACCCAAAGCCGCCAGCTCAATCTCGCCGCAAGACTTTCAGGACTCAGGACTCAGGACTCAGGATCCTCATCCACCTGAGGCTCTCAGCTCATCTCACTCCAAACCCGGCCAGGCTCTCCTCTGCATTGGTGTAAATCTGGCACGGAGACGAGGCATGCATGGGGCTCAGCTCGACTCCCGGCGCTGGCGAGGTGAGGCAGAGCAGGGCACCCGGCAGTGCCATGCAAATGCGATGGGCCCGCCGTCCATGTTCCTCATTACACGTATTCGTAATTCACCACACGGGCGAGCGAGTGCCTGCGCAGCAATCACATGATGCTTTCCCATTTTTTATTGCTGCGGCGGGGAAGGTCTGTACTAGGTCTACGGAGTACTGCGTATGTGTACGAAGTACTGCGCATGTCCTGCACAGGTGGTCGGCATGTGGTGCCCCCTAGGGCGAGAAATCAATCCGGCTCGGGGCCACGACGACTATTACTGCGTACGGTGAAGAAACCCTTCGGGCAATTCTTTACCTCCCCCCCTTCTCCTCCTTGTGCCTGCATGTTCCAGACCCCCGACTCCAGAAGTCGAGCCCCCCAGTGTGACGCTGGCCCAGCTCGAGGTCGCAGCAGCGCCTGCGATTGGGCCCCGACCATGCCCAAAAACCCGGAAACACGGGGTCCTGCCAGCGTCCAGCGTCGCGTACCGTCGCAACGAGATGGCCGGACTGCCGAGTCGCCGCTGCTGGCCGCACTTTAAACGCAGGAGACGGACGCGTGCACGCGCGTTGCGTGCGGAGATCGGAGGGTCTGTTCATTCTACCCTTTACACCCGGCGGGTGGTGGTGGTATTTGCCATTTGGTTGGCCTCATGTAAACTACAAGACAACTGGCGGACCCTTTAGCCCGATAGTAGTTTAGGTCTAGTGTAGAACCAGATAGTGTACTCCTCCGGTACGATATAACCGGTGTGCATGTTTATGACGTCTAGCTTGCCTTTGTTTGCTCTACTAACCTTCCCCCTCAATCCAGACGTCAACGCCAACAATAGCAACCACATAGTCCAACCGTTTGGACCCCTGGTGCGAGATCCCTTAGCTGATTGGACCCAAGCAATTGGCTCGTTGGCGCTGGCGTCAGCCTGCATCGCATCGCATCGCATCGGTCCCCCGTTATAAGCGAAGGGAGGAAAGAAAGTTGGGAGCAACATGGTGCCAGAGTCCGTCGGCCACCGTGCAATGATTGATTGGAGGAGCAAGTCCGGAGTCGTTTGCGAGTTGCTGAACTGTCCCCTTCCTTCTGCCTCTGGAACAGGAGAGTGAGACGCCGGCTCCTCCGCTTCTACATATGGTCCGCGAGGCAACTTTGAAAGCAAAGCAGCTGATGCCGATGCCACGTACCTGACTTAGGTACGGATACTCTGTGATACTCTCTGTGTAGGTACATACATACATACATACATCCAGGGCAAGCGGGCTGACGGTAGGGCAAGCGGGGTGTCTCATTCCAGCTGCAGGCCAGTTCAGGCTGCATGAGGCTGGCTGGCTGGCTGGCTAATTGATCGATTTATTGAGTGCATAATTGATCGATCGCTCCTTCCTGCGCATCAAGTACCTAACTAAGTAAGGTAAGTAGGTAGGCAGGTAGGTAGGTACCTACCTACTTGTCAATTATTGGGGAAGGACAACATCGCTCTTGTCGCCGCCTTCCGTCTGACAACTTCCTTCTTAATTCTGACATGCGTTTAATTCGCAGCAGTTCCTGCCACGTCTAAAATACACGTTTGTGCATCCATCCATCCATCCATCCATCCATCCATCGCATCACCCGTTTCATCCCATCGGCTCTGTCCCCTTCCTTCGTCCGTTTTCCGTCCAATGTCGGCAGCAGCGAACCCGATGACGTGATGAGAGACAAACGCGCCCGGTTCCAGCCGCTTATCCCGTTCAATCACTCACTCTCTCTGCAAACGGGCCTGGCTCATAATATCAAACACTTTCTTCTTGGAACAACACCCTGACGCATATACAAGAGCACTTTTTACGTATTTTGACACCGGCCATTGCACAATGTGCCGATGACTGTTCCCATCACGTCTCAACCCACC
This sequence comes from Colletotrichum somersetense, assembly GCA_030867255.1. Classification (NCBI taxonomy): domain Eukaryota; kingdom Fungi; phylum Ascomycota; class Sordariomycetes; order Glomerellales; family Glomerellaceae; genus Colletotrichum; species Colletotrichum somersetense. Next base: position 31,024 of record MU843666.1, on the reverse strand, counting down.
GACGACGCAACGACGGCGAAAGAAAACCTCGGCCGAACCCGATGTATTGCCTGCTGTGGCCCCTTCCCCCCAATCCCGTTTGTCGGTCAGTCCCTGCGCCAACGGCTCCTTTTCCTGCTTGCTTTCTTCTTTGGTCCGTTCACCGGTCGCTAGCGTGCTGGGCAACTCTTCCGCCGAGTCCGAGAGAGCGCGGACGACGACAAACCACCAAGTCCCCGAAACACCTCGTCCCATGTCGGCTTCGATTCACTTTCCACTCTTTGCAACAGACACCAAAGAGACTGGCGTCCTCTCCCAGCCACAAAGAAATACGAAAGCACCGACAAAGGAGGCTCGCGATCGACAGAGGGCAGTCGCATACGCGGCCTCCCGCCGGTGGGCCTCGTGTGCAACTGCCTAGTTCCTTCGCCGATCCGGACATAAGGTTTGGATTCCCAACAGGGTGGTGGCCCAGGAGAAAAACAGTCACCCGCTGACAGTGTTACGGATACACGACGCGGCCCGTGACCTTTGCCATCCATTCAACATTCCGTGTTGAACGTTCCTTCAGAACAAGGACTTTATACTGAGTAAAAATAATTTTGCGGCGCCTCCCACCCCCGGTCTGCCTCGTCCCACGCATCACCTCATCCACACCCATTCCAAGAAAATTCGCCATCGAGCTATCCGGTCCCTTTATATCTCGCCATTCGGCAACATGCTCTTGCCAGCTGACTGTCGATTCGGCGCCATCCGAGAGCCTAAGAAACACTCCAACGCTCCCGGCCATCCGCAGTACGCCACACCCCCTTGGACGGTCTTTTAGTCTGCTTTTGCACCAACCAATACGGCCGGTCCTCGTCGACTACTTTCTTCTAGCGCCTGTCTCGACATTGTTGGCTTTCCCGACCGCTTCTTTGTCCGTACCACGCGCACGCTTGTCCCTTTTTGCTCATTTGGTGTTCATCAACCGTCATGCCCGTCTCATCCTGCCGCCATTAGGCCGGAATGCTGCTGGCCGACGCTCGGCACTCCAGAGTCTGGCAGATGTGGCGCAACGTGAAGTCTTAACTCCTTCGACAAGGCTCCCACTATTGGGCCGCGAGGCTTACTCGACGCCCAATATATACAAATCTTTCAACGCGGTGCCGCAGTTCTAGGATCTTCAACTCGCTCCGCAAAAGTGGATAGGAGCAAGGGAAGACCCTTCTCTTATGTATTTTTGCCCCTCTAATGGGTCACTTTGTTTTCGAAAGGGAGCGAGTGTCGTTGTGTTGTACCCTGAGCGCGGAGCCCGGAAACATTCCATACGTAGATCAACAGCGCAGTGCCATCCCCCACACTCCCGACGCCGGCCAACTTTCGCGTCCCTCCACCGTCGGAACTTGGGTGCCGTGAAGATTGCGTAGCCCATCAACCGGTTCCGCTGACGAAACTTGCCGCGTCGCCCTCGCAGTGCCGAGTAGCCTGTGTGCCTATATATTGGCGTACGCAATCTGCATCACTGTTGACTGATATCGATGTGTCATAGCGGGGAACGCTACGTTGAAGTGTTGTAGACCAAGGTGGATGGTATCGTGAGTGGTCGCCCTCATCTCCCGGGTCTGTTTATCATTGTCCAACCGCAAGGATTTTTGTAACAGAGCCCGCTTGAAGCCAAGCTCGAGAAGGTCATAGAAGACAAGAGATCTGTTTTGTATGGTGAAGCTCGATGCAGAGACGCCGTTTAGACTCGGAAACAACCATAGCACAAAGATCTGAGGGACAGATTCTTGAGATCCGCGAGAGATGGCCCAAGCATTTAAGGGAAATCCTTAACCTGATACTCCAGGCTCAGCTGCCATGGATCGAAGTGTATTTAGCTCCCCAGGAGGCTTGGTCAACATCCAACACCGTTAATATGAGTTCCGCATCGGTTTTGATGGAAACCCTCTCTTCAAGGGAGACTGATCCTGTGCTCCAACTCGCCCCGCCGGCCGCCGCCGACGACAACGCCCGACGGGTCCTCCTCCGCCTTCTTGATCCACCGCACAGACTCCTCCTCGTACACGACCTCGACGTCGAACCGGTGCCGGCCCTCGTTCTCGCCGCCGCCGCCCTCGTGGCCCGCGGTCCCCAGGTTGTCCGCGCGGTAGCTCTGCAGCATGCCCACGAAGACCCGCGTGTCCCACAGGCCGTCGCGGCGCGGGAACTCGCGGAGGAGCCGCAGGGCGTCGGCCTGCACGCCCTTGTCGAGGCAGAGCATGGCCGCCGCGCCGAGGGGCCACGTCGGGCAGTTGCTGTTCATGGTGAAGGTCTCGCCCGCCGCCGCCGCCGTCGTCATCGTGAGCCGCTCCTGGAGGCGGAGGAACTCGTCGCAGAGGTCGACGCACCTGCGGAAGGCTGGCGTCATCCGCGCCAGGGCCTCGGCGTCGGTGTAGTTGGCCGTCGCCGTCGGGATGGAGAGGTACGTGGACTGGATCCGCAGCCCGAGGGTCCCGAGGCGCTCCCTGTCGTCCACCGCCGCCGCCCCCCTCCGCGCCTGCGCCTCGAGCAGCGGCCCGAACCGCGCCCGCCATCCCTCGATGAACCGGCCGTGCGCCTTGACCTGCTCGGGCGGGATGGGGAGGCTCCGGTTCGGGGGGAAGGACGGCGCCTTGTTCCCCGTCCCCTGGACGCGGAACCCGATCAGTATGGGCGCGCGGTGCACCACGTGGTGCTGCGTCGTCTCCCACCAGCGGTGCGCCTCATCGAGGGACCCGAACGCGTCCGGCATCTCGTCGACGGCGTAGCGCTCCCGCCGCCCCCGGCAGCACCACGGCGCCCGCCCCGCCGCCGTCTCCCCGGGGTGGTCCCCGTTGTGGCTCCACGACTGCAGCGTCAGCCGCTGGAAGTTGGAGGCGACGGCCTCGACCAGGGGCGGGGCCCGCGCCCCCGCCATCGAGGCTCCCCGCCTGTCGTAGTGGTCGAGGATCTTGTTGCCGTGGTTGAGGTGCACCAGCGCCGCGCGCCGGTTCCCCCGCAGGGCCTCGAACATGACGAACAGGAGGCACGTCACCAGCACGCCGGGGAACGCCTCCGCCGTCGCCGTCGTCGGGGGCGGCAACCGCGCCGTCAGCGCCAGCGCGCGGTTGTAGTACCGGAGGGCGTCGGCGTGGTGGGCGCCCCTGCCGGGGATGCGGTCCTCGCGGTTGCGACCGCCGAACGCCGCGGCGCCGATGGCGAGGGCGGCGTTCCTCACAGCCGGGTCGACGCGGGCGATCTGCGGGATCGTGCCGGTGACGAGCTCCGAGGGGAACACGAGGACGTCGGCGGCGAACGACAGCCACCGGTCAAAGTGGTCCTTCTGCAGCTGCGTCTCGAACACGAGGCCCTGGTAGCTCGGCTCGACCAGCAGCAGCGCCGGGGAGCCGATGAGCCGGGCGGCCTGGAGCTGCTGCTGTTGTTGCTGGGCGATCGCCGCGGGGGGCGGCGGGTGGTAACCCTCGCACGCCATCCTGCGCTTGAGGCAGTTCTGGCAGGAAGGCTTGGCCTCGTCGCATTTGATCCGGCGCCGTCTGTTGGGGGGGAAGGGAGAAAACTTTGTGTTGGCAAAAAGAAGGCAACGGAACGGGGGGGGGGTTTCATGGTCTCGGGAGGGCCGAGACTTACTTGCAGGTGACGCATCCCGTCCGGACCTTTGGCGTGCTGGCCCTGGTGGCGGGTCCGGAGCAGTGCGGCCAGTTCTCGAGAGCAAAGGTAAGGATACGGGGGCCGGAAGTCGGCATTGCGGGCAGGTCTCTCGGGTAATGTGACGAGACGAGTGTGTAGGTGACGAGTACGGATGGGCTTCCGGGATTCGGAGCCGAGTCCTGTTTCTCTGATGACGTCTTTACACTAGTTGGGAAACCGGGCCTGTCCGGTTTTGAGATGGTGATTCCTTCGTTTTCCAAACCGATGTACTTGGTATTTTTTTTAAAATATAATTGTTGAGCGAATGACGGGAGGTGGTTGCCGCTGCCCTCTCCGTCTGAACTTGGGAATCTGATGAACGACCGACGTACGATACCTATTGATGCTGCCCGAAGCACATAGACAACCCTGCTCCCCGGCGTTTTTCACGAAAGAATGAACAAACGGGCAGAGACAACAAGGGCTCAAGACCGCCGATAACTATAGCTACAAGGCCCGCTTATCGACGAGAGTCGAGAGGGACGACTCTGGGGGTTTATGTCTGCGCCCCGGGAGGTCGCGGGTGTCTACACCGGAACCAGGCACCGACTCCCATCGGCACAACGTCGAAGGCAGGCTTCGCATGGATGGCGGGATTAGACGGGCTGACTCGGGTTACCAGAGTCGGGGTAGCATAGCTTCCGATCTTCAACCAAATGCCACTCTGACTTGGGTCGAACCAGGCAGCCGTTCATCTATGACGAGTAGATTTGCAGGGACCACCAATCACGTAGGATAGGATGAAAGGATTAAATCGAAATTTCCCTCTCTTGGCAGGCGTACAAGCAGGCTTGCCGCATGGCCGTTACCAATACGTCGACTGCGCCGTACAGAGGCATGTCCTAAATACGAGCCAGACCGTCGCTCAAAGGGTTAGCCAGGCCACTCAACATCGTCTGGGCCTCAATTGCGACGGAACGAGGAGCACCTCCCGGCCGGCTCCCCGAGTTCCCGACCTGGAGACTACTGAAACACTGGTTGATGGATGGATGGGCTTACCAACTTGATTCCGTCAGGCTCTGTGGACACGGTTCCCCATGGCGTGAGATTCGCCGGTGCCAGGATTTTTCGTCAACCCCGCGAGAGAGCTCGGCACGACGATCGGGCATGTAACTCTTTTCTGCAGTCAGCTCGACGAACCCACCCGTAGGATCGAACCCCGTCTTAGGAACCCCTCACGCCCGCGACATTTAGGGCCGAAGCCAGTATGCCTCCATCTTGAGGCGGGCTTTAAACATGGCAACACCAGCCGCTATCGAGGAGGAGGAGGGCTCAAATACACTTTGTTGATTCGACGGGCTTCGCATCGTGCCCGGCTGGCAGTTCGCGTTGCAGCAGCAATTCAAGGTGCTTGCGGTTTCTCAATTAGTTACTCGTTGCAATCTGTTCGTTATTATGCGTTGCTTCGTAAAATCCTACGACATTTGGTCATCAAATATAATCTGACATTGTCGCAAAACGTAGTTCCTTACGCCGAACAAGCCAATCCTGACATTTCTCATCCCATCATACGACCCCGTGTGCCATTAGACGACTGAAAGTATCGTCTCATCCCATCCCTTGAGCCATCAGACGACCGCGAATGTCTTCTCATCCCAACCATACGCCCTGTTAAGCCTCTTTGCGTATACTAGCGTCTTGTAACCCTCGATATTAGACTGTGGGGCCGGTGGACGGTAAAAGGTCTCTTCACAGCCATCGTCTCAGGCGGGATGAAAGTAAAGACCGAACCGTACTTGGGCAGGACGGAGAACCCGAGCTCTGCCATGGCGCCCCCGAAGGCCGCCCAGCTCACCGCGCCGCGGGACTCCGACTTGTTGAAAAGAGCCCCAAAGACCTCGGCGGTCCCGGCGCTGACCTTGAACGTCTGAGGGTTGGCGGCGTCATCCAACGCAGGTCCGGCTTGAGGGCCGATGTCGTATGTGAGCGAGTGCGGCGGTCGTGTCTTTTCTTTTTGTTTGCGTTGTTGATACAGGATCTCGCGTGGCTCGGGGGCGCGGACCGGAAGAGGCGTCCACTCCTTCTGACCCGCCTCGATCTTGGTCTTGTACTGATCATACTGGTTCTGGAGATCAGAGAAGCATTCATCGACGAGATCCTGGTACAAGAAGCCCAGCTTCGTACCAGCCTTGTCGACGATGAACTGGTCGAGAGCCTTCAAGGCCCCCTCCGTCATTCCCGGTTCCAGAAGGTTGTCGATTGGGGCTGCAAAGTCGCGGAGATCGAGGTCGGTCTTGATGCTGCTCAATTCTGACTCCAGTTCTTGAGATCTAGAGACAAACAATATCCCCTTTTTGCGCGACGCAGCAGGCAACGTCACCGTCTTGGATAAATCTTGGATGAACGCAACCGTGATGGCCAATTTGCAGAAGGATTCGAACTCGCCCTCGTCCAACTTCTCTCGCTCTGACGGATGGGCTTGCTGGAGATCCGTCAGCTTCTTCAGCCATTCGACGGCCTTGGAAGCAGTAGTGTCCGGATGGCAAAGGCGGAGGACATAATGGAGCTGCGGGTCGCTTCTCGTCAAGTCGCCCGGGTTGCCTTTGAGCGTCACACGCGCGTTGCCGGCGCTGTCGTAGGCGTTGGATACTCGCTTGTACCACTTTGCCCCCGTCTTGGACTGAATGTTGCGTTTGAGCAGGCCCTGGGCAGAGCTGTAAGCGAGCTGACAGATGTTCGATATCTCCTGCAAGAGAATAGTCCGGTGCGCTTTGTCGTTGTTAAGGGTTTCGAGCCGGGCCAAAAGCTGGTGGATGTAGTCCTAAATGGCGGCATCTTTGACGGCGTTTTGGAGCGTATCGAAAACGGCGGCACTGATGTACTTGTCGGTGTGAACACCCATCCGGCGGCCCTTTTCGTCGGGAAGAAGCTCCGGTCGGCTAAAGAACCAGAAATTGACGTCGTGGGCAAGGACGACCGGCTCCGAGTACAGGCCGAGGTGTTCCTTGCATGATGTCGCTTGATCGCGAGCGTTGGCGACCAGATCGGGCAGGGAAAGCTTGACGGGCGGGTCCCCAATGCTGAGTTTCGAGAGCGCGGCCGATGCCGACTCATTATGGGGGTTCTTCGGACGCTGCTTCTGGCCCCGCTCCTTGGAGCCCTGCTCCAGGATGTCCTTGATGAGGATGTTCAGTGACTGCAAGATGTTGACTTGCCGGTGTAGGACCAACTCCCCCGTGGCTTGGGGAATGCAGAGATTTGTCTGCATAGCCGCGGAAGGGCCATTGTGGACCTGATTGCGTTCCGAGACGATCCTGGTTGACCTGCCGTAGTTCCCGTTGTCCAGGAAAAACGTCCAATAGTCCTTGAACGAATCGACGTGGCGGAGGTTTTGGGTGCGCACGCTCTCGTCAATGATGGCGTGGTCACCCTGCCCACCGTTGGGGCCTGTACGGTATTGTTCCATGAGCGTGCTTTTGGTGCGGTGCTCTAGCATGGTCAAGAGATGCTCAGGCTTCTCGGTAAGATCGCGTAGGTTCCAGTCGGGGACAATCTTGTAGATGTCGCCCAAAGAAACATCCCGAGGATGCTTCAGGAGAACACCCTCCATCACTCCAGCCTTGACGCATTTTGCCCGTTGCTCCTGGTCGAAGCTCCTCTAAAGACGTTCAAGAGTGGCGCCGTGTCTCTTTTATTTCCGAGCCAGGTCGGCGTGGAGGTCTTTGACGACCTCGCTGGCTGATGATGGTTCTTGCATCTTTGCTGTTTATCGCAAGATTGTCGTAACTTGGGTATCCGTGTTTGCAAGTGATCTGAGCGATTTGAAAGAAGGAAGGAGACCCTTGCTACCACACTGTGAGGAGAAGTAGCTGAGGTGAAGTGAGGGAGGAGCAAATAAAACCTTCGCAGTAGGTACGTCACTTGCTGTTTGCGCGGCACTCGTTTGCAAAGGGAAGGAAGGCTGCCGCTTTCCTGCCCATCTCCCATATAATCAATCGCAAGTTTTATCTCACCCCCCCCCCCCCCCCCTCACTATCATCAGAATTCCCTTTAATACGTACAAAGAAAAGATGAGAGAATATGATTAGGGACAGGATTGGGGTTAGGGATGCGACTTGATGTGTTTGTAGCTGGGAGCAGGCTATTCTCGACCGTTGCAAACGGCTCTCTCAAGTCTCGTTGTCCTACTGCGTCAGGTAACCCGCCAAGCCAGCCACCGCGACCATTCTTTCAATGCATAAAATAGTACTAACGGGTTTCACGTCGTTTACAGCTACAGGATGTAGTAAGCATATTTTTACGCCTCGTGCAGGAGCATCTAATCCCAGACTATACTTTGATCCGTTTGAGGGATTCGAAATCATCCAATCCCCAAGGGGCAATTAGGACACACTACCCGACAACGTGGGCCGTGCGCTTTACAAAACTGGCTTTATCCCAGTACTTCAACAAGTTTTGACACTTCGGAATTTGAGGCACAAATTTTCTTCGCCATGACCCTAGACAAGCTAGAGAGCACAATGAAAAAAAAGAGTTCGCGTCACCTGGAGGCAGTGTAATACCAGGGACACTGTGGGAGGAGTCGTGTGCAAGCACAGAGGGCTCCTCCCCAAGACCAAAAATAGGAATAATCACGATTGGTCTCCTTAGAGACCTTTCAGAGATTAAACTGAAAAGAACAGATACTACACTTGATCTAAGCCAAAAGGCAAAGAGAGCTAAAGAAGAAAGAGAGAAAACAAGCAAAGGACGGCGGGAGACGGAGACTTTATAGCTTTCTGGAGGGCGGTCGCCCCACTTTCGAATCAGCCAGGCAGCAGCAGCCTGAGTCACCTCGGGGACGGGTAGATATTGATCCGTGCGGGTACCACCGGAGACAGCAGGGAATCAGACCAGAAGCTGTCCAATCGACTTGCTGGTCTGTAGAAAGCCACCGGTTTATCTGGGTCAAATTCCGGTGGTGTTACCTAACACACTCCACTGATGAGGGCACAGGAGCACTGTTTGCCCTTACTTCGATGATGGTCCACGGACCCAGAGATCGAAGGCGGTGAGGCTTGCATTCTGTTGTGCAACTATGCGGACGATTGCAGATAAACGGCATGATCGCTCTGACCAAACTGGCCCTGCTCACCGAGCACACACCGACGTTGGATCAACGAGCTACCAAAGGTCTGCCATTCCAGAGCCTGAAGGGTTAGAAACCGGATTGTGAGGCAGTCTTCCGATAGAACCGGTTATTGTTAGGATGAGGCATTTCTACGCTGGAGCAACGAGCCGGTCGACAGTATATTCTCGGATTGATCGTTTTTTGCTTATTCCAACAGTACGTGGATTGGCGATTTCATCGGCTCCTTGGGATGACATTTCAGGTTGAGCACCTCGCTACCCCAATGTCTGCTGTATATAGTTCGCGCACAATCGCTCCGCGATGGGAGCTACATAATCCTCCCGGAAAGGCTACTGCTGTTGCTTCGCTGAGCCAGCAGCTGGACGCTCGAAATCGTCTTCACCTCGCTGGCCAGATCTCTGACCTACTTGAAGTGAGAATTACGGCTTGAGGTGAGGGTCGAAGCAAAAATTGGGGTGAGGTTTGAGATGAGAGAGAGGAGGGTATAGTGGATGAAGATGATACGAGTGAATCGGTGACGATCGGATGAAAGGCAGAAGACAACGACAGTGTAGCGAGGATCGCGGCGAGCTCTCGGCTGAATGTCGTCGCGGCGGCGGCTGAGAATTTCACATGGCATCATCCTAGGGCATGTGGCCAAAGTAGACATACCCAACCGGCCCCCATTCTGTGTTCAGGGGATGCTTGAGGTCATCCAAGCGATTCAGATCGCAACTTCATCTACACTTTAGGGCGAGATTTGGCGGCATATGATGAATGGGCGTTTTTCAATTGCTGATAACAAAGGGCAATTCGCTTGTACAGGAAAAATATCCAGGCTATTTCAGATGACAGCACACTATATAAGGATGAACCGTCTCGTTTATATCTCTTATGTATCGTTTGTTTCTGCTCATGTTGGCCTTGATACTAGGCGCAAACAGCCGAGAGCGGTTTGTAGCCAGGAGCCTACTCAATTCGACCTAGACAATACTGCCTTAGATGGAGTATAATAGCCAAGGGAGGGAAGCATTAGATGGGCAGCACCCGCAAGAGTACTACATACCTTGTCGATTTTGTGGGCTACGCAAGGCGTAACTGGCACACAGCCAGCTGCGTCCCGGCCGAGTGAATCCAGGCATGAAACGAGTCCAAGCAGAACGCTCGCATTGAGACTGAGACTTAACAGTGGTGTCTCGAAAATGCTGCAGATCGTTGCGTTTTCAGGACAACTCGAAAGCTGTCGCCGCCAACGAAGTAAAGCGGCATCAATCGATTCCACAAGACCAGATTCAGTACCTAGATCAGGAGTCCAGGCGCTTAACTAAACCCGCAAGGCAACACTTACTACGATCGTGAGCCCAGAGCGCCTCCGTCACCCCTCGTGGAAGTTCCTCGCGAACAATCTCTATCACTCGAGATCGATCTCGTTGGCGTTAACGTAACCCACCCTTCAGAAGCGAAACATAACTCCTGTGTCAAATCATATGTCTTGTAATTCTGATAACTAGTGCTTGTTGGTCATCTTGCTAGCAAATACCGATTGCACGCAATGCAAGGATTAAGACCGTAAGAATCGAGACCGGAGACGGGATTCTTAAACTCCAAGTGAAAAACTCTCTAAACTATTTGCTGCTCGTGAATTGGGCAGGTCAGCTTATGCAACCTCAAAGTGATACGTATCTCGGGTATCTCCATGACCATGTATCTTTGAGAAACTCTTCTTGTTCGCTTCACGCTTCTTCGTCCTGGACGCTCCCCATAAGAGAGCCTCTAGCAGGAGCAAGCCCTGCTCTAAGAATCATGCCTCGTTCCCAAATTCCAGCATCATGAGTCAATCTCATAAAAAGTTGTCCCGACCTTGCCATTCAGTGAATTTCTCCAAAACTTCCGAGATAGGTCGGCGCAGCCTGTGACTGGTTTGACCGTCTCCGAACTCACTCAGCATTCTCCTCTTCAACTGTCTTGTCCAAGGTTTCCAGAAGGTTGGCGATGGGGCCATGCTGGCACAGGTGCAGCATAGCCTGGCGGAAAAGACCCGGCTGACTGCCCAGTGGCTGCTTGTCAAGTTTGGACATGAACTGCTGTAGCTGTTATTTCAACTCGTCTTCCATGATCGCTGTGGCCGACAACTTCTGGACCTCGTGGCCAGGAGTGGTTTGGAAGCGGGATGGGAATTATATACGTGTGGATTTTCTGGGGTGAGTGGTAAATGGGAAACTACGAATGCGTTCTTTCCATTTCCCTTCATGTTTAACTTGATCTTTCCGCCTTTGGCTTTGATGTACCGGCCAGAGGAAAGAGCAACGGCACTTACCACCGCGACTTCATCACCGGCGCCTTCCGCATTAGTTCCGCATCGGAGTCATCTTCACCAGCGTCGTCCTCACGGGCGACTTCCTCCAGTTCCAAACCCCCAACCTCCTCTCCAAGCTTTTCATCTTCGTACACTTTTCATCATTTGAATTCCTTACAGCTTCACAGCAAACACTTGCGTAAATCGAACACACGCCACAATCTTTTCGGCAGCTCATCATGTCCGGCGCAGCCTCGACCAAAGAAAGCGCAATGATGCTTCCTCGTAACTCATCTCCTGCTGGCTTAAAGGGCATAAAGCTATTGAGAAATATGGAACGGTACATGAATGGGGTGAAGAAGCTTGAGAAGATGGGCAAGAAGCTCAAAGAGATGGCCCATAATCTTAAGGAGATGGCGAAGAACAACGGGGACAAGAGGATCGAAGAAGAGGCCAAGAAGCTCGAGGAGAATGCCAAGGAGTTCGAAGAGAATTCCAAGAAGCTCCAAGAGACTGCCAAGAACATCCAGGGTAATGCCAAGAAGATTGAGGAGGAGGCCGTGGTCGAGGTCAAGAAGTTCAAAAAGAAGGCCGAGAAGACGGAGGAGAAGGCCAAAGAGGCCAAGAAGCGAGTTGCTGAGTCTGACAACAACAACGAACGCGAAGCGAAGAAGACCAAGAAGGATGCAGAGGCGCCTACTAAAAGAATTTCACAGCCCAAGCCATTTCACAATTAGATGCGGCCATCAACAATTGCTGCGATTAACCCCAAGATGTTCAAGGGCGAATTCCGACGGAAGTACGGGCAAGGGTCTGGCCCTTGGTTTGTCATCTCAGGGCACATGCGGGCGAGGCCATCAAGAGGGTTCTTGTCTAAACCAGAACCGTTCATGAGCCATCTTTTCCCCATATCGACATACACTTGAACTTCATTTAGGTTGAGATGATTGGTCTTCATATACACACACACAAATACAGTGGTTTGCTCTCATTCCAAGCATGTTTCTCAAAGCAGCGTGTCAGGTCTGTTCATATCACCAAGTGAAAAGACTCTAGTCCAATTTCAATAAACCAAACATCGCGAGGGCCCTCCTCTCCCCTATTACATTTCGACATATAAGGCCTAGTAAACGTACTATGACGAGTCAGTCACATAGCCCACCGTACAAAGAAACACGGGTTTCTTACCTTGAAGTACTTGTTCTGCAGGTCCGTCTCATCCAAAAGACCTCGCTCATACGCTTGCTGCTCGTTCTCCTGCGAAGCCGCATGTTCCGACTTCCTCGATCGGTTGCGGAACCAGAGGAGAACCCAGATGCCGCACAAGCACGCAATCTGCACGCCGATGCAGAATATCATCATCGCCACGCCCATGGGGTACCTCGGGGCCTGCTCCGCCTTGAAGAAGAAGGGGCCGACGAAGTTGCCGAGGCAGTACCCGATCAGGAGCATGGCGTTCGTCGTGATCTTCTTGGTGTGCCCGGCGGTGTTGGCCGTGGCGACGGACATGGACAACGTCCAGGTGGCGGTGTAGGCGAACGATATCCAGAGGCAAGCGAGCCGGCCGTAGGGGTTGGACTGGTCGATCAGCCAGAGACCGAGGATGCCTGCGAGGAAAGGGGCGAGACACATGAGCATGATGGCTATGCGGGCGTTGGGATAGTACGAAGCGAAGAAACTGCATCATGTGAGCATGGTCCGGACGATAAAGGAGAGACACGCTTACCACGCCAAGGGACAGAGGACGAGCTGAACGCCTCCTGACGGCATTTGAATGAGAGTGGTTTGGAGAGTCGAGAAGCCCATTCCCTTGATGACAAGACCTTGGAACTATAAATGTATCAGCACTGAGTCCTAGAAGGTTAACGAGTAAACGCACCGTCGTCAGCCCTCCATTGGGACTGTTGCTCGCGACAGCGAACAGAAACAGCAGCCAGGTTTTCAGGTCCGTCATGGCCTCCCTGAACTGGGGCCACTTGAAGGTCTTGTTTTCGACCCCCGTGCCGTTGGCCTTGACGCGGCTGATGACCATCGCCCTCTCCCTCTCCGACAGGAACGGCGTCGTGAGCGGCGACCCGGGCAGGAAGACCAGCATGAGGGCGCCCCACGCCACCGTGACCGCGCCCCAGAACAGGAACAGGAGCCGCCAGCTCGCGATGGACCCCTGGATGTGGCCGATGCCAAAGGTCACGATGCCCGCGGTGACGTACCCCAGGCCCGCGGACCCGATCCAGATGCCCATGCGGACTGGCTGCTCCCTCCTCGAGTAGTACATGGAGAAGAGCAGCATGGTGCCGGGGTTGATGGAGGCCTCGAAGGCGCCGAGGAAGGTCCTCGTCGCGGCGAGGCCGGCGAAGTCGCGCGACGCGGCGTGGCACATGAGCACGGCGCCCCAGGCGACGACGGTGGCGGACATGAAGCGGTTGATGGGCAGCTTCTGCAGCAGGACGTTGGTCGGGAACTCCCAGAAGAGGTAGCCCACGTACAGCAGGGCGCCCGCCCAGGAGAACTCGGGGCCGGTGAGGCCGAGGTCCTCGCGGATGCCGAAGACGGCGGCGTAGCTCAGGGTCGTCCGGTCGATTGACTGCAGCGCGTACGTGATGCAGAGAAGCGGCATGAGCCTGAGGTCGAGTCGTCTCAGGAGGGCCGCGCTCTCCTGCGAATCGATGACCTCGCCTTCGGCGGTGTCGAGGAGGTCGAGGGCTTTGGAGGAGGACCCCGAGGCCATGAGCTCCTCCTCCTTCTTCTTCGTGTCCGTCTCCATGCTGTATTCCGATACGTTCCTGGAGACGCAGGAAAAGGGTTCGTTGGGGTTGCGATGCGAACCAGCCGGCATTGGATGGGGAGTGGCTATATGATCAACAGCGTGTAAGTGCCAGACCCACAATTGGTATCCGTACGTCCTGGGTTGCTCCACGATGCGATAGATAAGAGCTGTTGGTATCACCTGGATATTCGTCTGTCTGGGGCGTCCTGTTCGCTTTCCGCGCAAAACCCATGTCGCCGCTCCAAGTCATCCCGCGGTCTTCGCTTACCGCCCCGCGCACAACGTCGCAGCGAGCCGTGTTCCCGATATCGATCGCTGTCGGTGTCGCGCAGTCATACACTATGGAGATCGCCAAAAAGGGAAAGGAGGGCGATGAGAGGGAGTCATGTTCAGCAGTGGCTCTGGCCCTTAGAAGCAAGCGTTCCTGGGATAATTCCTTCAGGCTTGACGAAAGCGCGCTTGCGCTTGATACAGAAGAAGAAACATGAGATTTACTCGATTTCCTTACAAAATTCTAAGTATGCAAAGGGTGTAAGTAAGCTTAAATTTTCATGTTCAGATTGGGTGGATAAATAGACATCATCTATGACCCCTTGTCTTCAAGGTACAAGCCTTCATCCGGAGGCGGCACGCCATACCAGTCCAAGCCCAACTTGTCCTCGGGATCGGGGTCGGGCATCTGGTAGTACCCATCGTACCTCCACCAAGTCCGATCTTCCCAAACATCCTCGACCGGCAAGACCCCCTCGGCCTTCATCTCGTCCCTGACCTTCTCGACGCCGCGCCAGACCCGCAGGATGTTCTCGCCGGCGACCTTGGCGAGCTGCTCCTCGGTCGCGCCGCGGTCGAGGATGGCCTTCAGCAGGCCCGGGTAGCACTTGACGTCCTCGAGGCCGGGGATGACGGAGGCGATGCCGTCAAAGTCGGAGCCGAGGCCGACGTGGTCCCAGCCGACGCGCGCGGCGACGTAGAACAGGTGGTCGAGGACCATGTCCATCCTGGCGTCCCTCCTCCGCGCGGCGACGTGCTCCGGAACGAACGTCACCATTACGATGCCGCCGTTGGCGGGGACCATGTCGAGGACGCTGTCCGGCACGTTGCGGGGGCATTCGAAGACGCCCTTGGCGTTGGAGTGAGAGAACATGACGGGCGCGCGCGAGAGCTCGAGCACCTGCTTCGCGCAGTCCTCCGACACGTGGGAGATGTCCACTATCATCCCTGCGGATCGCGTGGTCAGCCGAAGGGGTGGGTGCCCCGGGGGCTTTTACGGGGGGAGGGGGTTTGCAACGCCTACCTAGCCTGTTCATCTCGACCACTGCCGAGCGGCCCAGTCTGGAAAGCCCGCCGTGGACCGGTCCGATCTTCGAGGTTGAGCTGTCGGCGAAGGCGTTGTTGCATACGTGAGTGAGGGTACACTTTGTCGAGTCAATGTCGTGTCTTCCGTGAGCCTCAAAAGGGAGGTCGGTGTGCTTGACTTACATATCTTACCCCCAGGCGATAAAAAGCCCTGATGATTCCAATACTGTTACCAGCCATGTGCAGCCTGCCGCCTCATGTCAGTCTTTGGGCCTGCCACAGCCTTGTATGTCCAGTTTGTTCGGATACGCACCCCTCGATGCCGATAGAGCAAGCAATCCTGCCCGACTCATAGATCCCCTTCACATCATCCGGGCCGTGCACCAGCTCGAAAGTCTCGGGGTAAGACTCGATGAGACGCAGCGTCAGGTCGATCTGCTCAATGGCGTCGCGCGCCATGTCCGAGTACTCGGGGGTGGAGAAGTTCTCCGCGGACCTGAGGCAGGGGACGCAGACGGACCAGAACTGGCCGCCGACGGCACCTTCGGGTGGGCGGCGCACGTCATGTGTAAGCGGTCTTTGGCCGAGAGGCAAACCGAACGGACGCAGCCCGGGGAGGGGGACTCACCTTCCCTCAGCCGGGGGATGTCCGTCATGCCCCTCTCGAAGCCGCCGGCGAGGTCGAATTTGGGGTTGTTGTGGATCTTGCCGTGGAAGCACGCCCGCGGCTGCTGGGGCAGGTCATTGTGGCCGTCGATGAGAGGCGTCCTGAGGAGGACCCGCTTGACTCGCTCGTCGATGTCGAGTTTCTGGTAGGGGTGGTCCGCTTGCGCCATGGTTTTCTTTTTGGGGGGGGGGAAGGGGGGGGGAGGGAAGAGTTGTGAGGCCCCGATGTGTGTCTCTGCTTCTTCAATGATGCGGCCCTCCTCAGCTTTGCGAGCCGGCGTTGGAGGGTGTCCGTTTATCTACAGCTCAGGGGATTCGCGGCGACCGATAAGCTGCGGCTGGTACCGAGGGCGAGGACGAGGAGCTCCCTGGTGATACCTGGGTTCTCCTCGGCCAATTTGACGCGGCTTCCCCGCGCAAAAGAGGGTGAGGGATCCATAGATACGGGCCCATGGCCGAACTTGGCTGATATGCGCCCGAAATCTCCAAGAATGGGGCTCGGATGACCGGGGTTGACCTTGCTCCCGAGGATTTGGGTGTTGATAAGAGGCGGGATCGTCTCGTGAGCGCGCGATAGATGAATCAGTCGCAGGCAATAGTTTGTTTTTGCATTGGATATGAAAGTTTGGTTTTCCCATGGTAGAGTTGTTCTCGGGCGAGCTCCTACCAACCACGAAGTACATTCGTGCGCGAATACGACGTAGCTGACAGCACCGTGATCAGCACATGGAGTAGAGGTCCTTCTATCACCGGTTGATGTCTTTCAGCTTCTCTAACAGTGCAGAGAAGCGCAGGACTTATTCTATCCACCTAGACGCACCTACACCGTCGTTATAAGTGGGAAGCTTAGCAGTATATGCTATTTCGACTGATGGCTGGACAGATACTACTGATGATGTCCAACGCTCAGTAAAGGGTGATGGTAGTGGATCGGCCATATACAGCCAGGTTACATGTTGTGATACCTAGATAGAAGCAAGAGTTGCGTGGGCCTAACAAAATAAGAGACCGGGTATCCGCGAAAGAGCAAGCATAATGAAACAAGGCTAGATACAAGACTGGGTTGTAGCTGAAACAAGGTGATGAAGGAAGTCGCGCCGTCATAACTCTTCAAGTCCACAGCAATAGAAAGAATATCATCCGAAGAAACCCTCAAACAACTGAAATGACGTATTTTCCTTTGGCCGGCTTCTTGCTAGGCTGTCGCCGGTTCAGCACTTTCATCTCAGGATCGACGACGAGGCCCTTGAGGCGATTGTCGATCTCGTCTGTGCCGGCAGCAATAGTGCGGTCTGCAAACCCAAGTCGTCAGAGGATAAGCACGACTACATCGCCGCTCGCAACGCGGGAGGGGGGTTCACTCACGAAGGGTGTCGCGAAGCCGCAAGGCGTGGTTGAATATGCCTGCGAGCGCCGCCTGCCCGGTCGTTAGGGGGTCACGGGAGTCCCAGACGCAGTCCAGGGAGAGCTTGAGGGAGGCCGAGGTCCTGAAGTGCGCCGCGTAGAAGACGGCGACGGCGTTGAGCAGCGGGACGGCGTTGCCGGCGCCGGCGCCGGCGCACGGGGACGACCCCCGGGGGGTCCGCAGCAGGTCCCGGTAGATGAACAGCAGCTGCCACAGCGAGGCCCAGAGCGCCGGCGCCTCGCACTCGGGGACCTTCTTCGGGGCGAGGTACTTGTCGAGCGCGCGGAGTGCGCTCTTCTCGAACTGCTCGAGGGCCATCCGCGCGATGGCCCTGAACTCGGCCTTGGCGAGCAGCGGGAGCGGCTCGACGGCGTGGGTGTTCTCCCGGATGAAGTTGAAGTTTTCCTCGCAGCAGATTTTGTACATGACCTTCATCTTATGGACGTCGTTGAGGAGTTCCATCTTTCGATCGTTAGCATGGCGCGTCGTGAGGGTACGGGGGCATACGTTTCATACTTGGGGCCGCCGGGGGCCGCCGGAGCGACAGGGGGCGGAATACTCCTTGATGAAGAGCTCGATGAGGCCTTCGAACGTGTTTGCGTCTTCGGGGAAGACGATTTCCTCGCCCCACCTGATCAGATCGTCGTACGAAGGCACCCCGTTGTTTTCCCTGGCGAGGACGCATCCCTGATAGATGGGCCGCTGGCCATCATCCGACATGCGACAGTAGTTTTGCAGCGCGGTGGAGAGCCTCGCCCCGTTCTGGCCTCGGCCGAACACAACATGGCCCCTGTGGATGCTCCCGTAGTATCGCGGCTGCACGAACTTGAGCGACTGTTTCGCCTCCCACTCGGCCTTCCTGCCTAGTCCGGCAACTGGCACGTTGTCAGCTGATGGTTCACTGGAATGTCCGAGGTCCCCGAAGGCCCGAAGAACTTACAGCGCGCAGGGGACAGGTCGAGGGCGGTTGCCAGCTCTCCACGAACGCAGGCGCTTTCCGAGTCCCTGGAGTAGGCCTTGATGCACCTGTCGCACGTACCGGCGGTTGTGCAGTCGACCTTTTGGATCCGGCACCGCATGCAGGATCCGTTGGACCTGACCTGGTTAGTCTTGGACACGTCCTTGACGACCCGTTTCTTCCCGTTGGGACTGTCAGGCCGTGACCTCTTCTTGGTCTCGGTGGGGACCTGGAGATTCTGCCTCCGGGGGGGGTTTGGTTTCTGGTCGAGACGGGGGAAGAGGAACGGGTGGTTGGCGAAGTCGTTGGGATCAGGATCAGTCAGGTCGTCATTCTCATAGCGGTGGTCTTCCGAGATGGAGGGGCCGTAGTCGTCAGTCAAAGGGGACTCGGGGTTGGACGGCAAGGTCTCGGGGGTGCGGATAGACGATGTCTCGGTCGTGCTTCCATAGTCATGTACGGACTGGGGACCATCATCGGCCATGATGAGAGGGGTTGGGGGGTTGTCTTTGGGATCCCGAGCATAAAGGGCGTAGTCGAAGCAAAAGTCGAACAGCTTATTGTCCTCACTTAAGACATGCTCTCGACCGCCACCGAGGCCCTGGGTGGCTTGATAGACGGCCGGGATGGAGCCTGAGCGCTTTGCATTTTGGTGGCAGTCCAGGAAATGGTAAATATCATTCTTATCGAACTCCATCTTGGCCATGTAAGTCGCTATGGGGACAGGGGGTGGATTTACAAGGGGCAGGCAAGCAAGCAAGCGCGGGTATCCAGTGCTTTGTCAAGGACTGCGGGACTTTCTTTGACTCTGGCAACGTGGGTTTGTATGTAGGATCGAAAGTGATGAGGGGGTAAAACGACGGTTTCCGCTCACACCCTGTTATACCACTCCCAGCTGAGGCTCTTCGATATCGCGTAGCTTCACCAACCTACACGGAGCTCTGCATTCGCATTCTCGGTGAAAACCAGGTACTTGATTGGTCAATGGCAAGCTGCGCCCCATAGAAGCATGCCAATCAGAGACCCTTGAGTCACCGAAAATCGCATCCAGTTCATGCGCGAACAACCTGTCAACGGCCCTCTGGGATTTTTATGTAAGCGGGCAGGCGGGCTGACGATGGGATGGATACCTTACCTACCTGCCTACACGTGCTATAAAGGGCTGCCATCCCACCACCTGTACAGAGAGACATGGGACGCTCTTGCTCGTGTCTGCCTGCATTGCTTGACATGGTCCGGCGGGAGGATGTGGTCGGGCCGTCCATATCGGGGTCTACGGACGATACCGTGGCTATATGATATACAGGCAGTTAGTTTCCCTGTGTTCATATTGAACTGTAGTCCCCCTCTGCAAACAATGCGCGGCAAGACAGACAGACAGACCATCCGTGTCTCCGTCCTCGGCACAATCTGTGGCCCGAGTCCGGGACCTAGCCATGAGAGTCCCCAAAGACCGTCATTGGCGGGACTGTCAGGGAACCGCAGCTTGCTGCCAGAACGAACAGGTGGAAGTCGCAGTATCGCCGGTTTTATTCTTATCCGATGGCACTGAAAGGGGAGGAAGGATATGAAAAGGGCAGGATGAGAGTGTTTCGTTCGTAGGTACGAACCGAACCCCCCGGACGTTTGATAGCGGGGCGTAAACGGCCGAGCATGGATGGCGTGGCATGGCGGGGTTGAGGTCGCTAACCGTACCGTCCGGCACCTTCAGAGCGGCTTCCATGCGATGCGGGATGCCCCTGTAGCAAGAGGCGCGTGCGCTCTGCTCGCTCCCTGCACCCATGGCCGCGCCCCACCCGGTCAAACCCATCACACGTCACTTTCCCAACGATTCTCTTCTCGGGTCGCGCCATTCATTGTCCGTCGGTCTCCAACGGCCGATCGCATCTGCAGCTCAGCTCTGTCGCAAACCCCAGGTTTTTCTTCTTCATCTACAACAATGCGAACAAACTGAAGCAACCCTAACAATGGCACCCGGTCTGCTATCCTACATCCCCATCGTCAACCGCCTCGTCTCGGACAGCGAGCAAGCGCATGCCATCGACATCCCCCCCGTCGAGGTCCACGATGTCGAGACCGACCACGACAGACGAGCGCGGTGCCTCAAGCACCTGCTGAGGGCGAACCACGTCAACCACTCCGTCATCTACCATAACCTCCAGTTCGACAACCATGCCCCGCACATCCTCTCCTCTGCCTACCTCCTCGGAGCCAACGAACGCCAGTTGCAAACCATCTACGAATCCGAGGCGAAGGAGCTCGAGCCCTGGAAAGAATCCCCCGCCGAGGTGACCGAGGACGACTGGAGGGACCTCCTCGGCGACAAGACGTACCAGAGAGCGTTCCTCGACTTCTTCGAGGACTCGCTGGCCTACAGCTCGTACGAATGGAAGAAGGTTGTCGACAAGTTCATGTTTACTGGCGACGAGCCCCTGATCCACGGACTCATTGGTGGCCGTATGTGTTACCCCGAGGACCGACACCATGGTGTATCTGCTAACCCCTCACCAAGTTGGCCACCCCCTCATCCACCTCGGATACGCATACGAGATGAACTCTAAGGAGATTGCCATCGAAGCACTCACCCTGGCAGCCACGCAATATAATTTCTTCCACAAGTACCTCGACGACAAGTCCTACGCGAGACCCTCGCCTTTCAGCTCCAAGTCGACATTCGAACTAATCGACAAGTTGGCAGCAGACAGCCGCCTCGACGGTCTGTTCAAGGAGCCGGCGTTGGAGAACCTCGACGTCTTGTTCGCCAAGCACGAGAACCTCGTCCTGGAATACTGGAATGCTTGGACCATCACCGATCCGGTGAAGCAATTTGAAGAATCCCAGGAGCTTGCCGTCGCGCTGCTTGTCGCGACGGTGCCCCGCGGCACCCACGGATACAATTTCTTCACCGTGCATCTTCTCACGACAAGCCATGCCGTCCGCATTATCCTCCCCTTCATCCCGGCCAAGTTCCACATCGACCTCGTGAGGGAATGGTGGCTGCTGGTCCTCGCGGTGTACATATCTCTCTTGCGACCCAAGATTGACCCCGACAACGTCGAGACGGATCTGAAGGCGCGACACTGGGGTCACGTCGAGCACGAAGCTCTGAACTCGCAGTGGGCGACAGACGCACACTACGTCAAAGGTCGGTTCGGCGTCCCGGCAGTTCTAGACCATGTTTGCTGACATTCTCCAGCCATCCGCGCCATGAAGGAGGCGGCCAGGACATGGGGGGACGTACACGAACGCTACTTGGCATCAGCTCTGACCTTTGTTGACAACTTCCGTGGATGGGTTTTCTGAGCGCCGGACGCAGCTTCTGCTGCTTCCTCGAGGCATCGTCGAGTAGGAATATCGTTCTCTGATTTGTTCTCCCGACTAAGCGGACGTCGCAGTGTCAGCGTGCGCTCTTCCGAGAAGTCGAGTAAATTGTACAACATGGCGTATATAGGCATAAAAATGAATGTGAACGTGTAATGAACGCTTTCGATACATCCAAGGTCGAACCTCAAGTAGAGTTGTGTGCCATTCGGGGGCACTTGACGCGGCGTCCTGATAACAACCCGTCACGAAATACACAGATATCACGGTGGATCGTGGCGCAAGTATGCGAATGGATAACAACTGGTCAAAGAAGAAGGTGAAGGTTCTTGGTCATCCGTACACTTTTTTGTTGAGACAAGAAATGCAACCGACGGACAGACAGTTGGCGGAGATCAGCCCGGGGCTCGCCAGGTACCGCCAGCACCAGACGGTTTAGCGACAGTTTAGTGCCTACCCGCTGTATGTATGTAGTGTAGTGCCCGTCCAAGTGGGGACCCGATTGGCGAGGCTCCAAATGACGAGGATGCAGCTCGCTTTCTTCCATACCTACCTACCTTGAGTACTTGAAGGTACCTTAGGTAATACCTACCTATCGCCGTCATCTTTTGCATCGTCAACTTCACCGAGAAAGAAGGTCGCGCCAATTGACCTGCAACTTTGCAGAGACATGCGCTCATGTTGAGCTCGCCACCCGCCTTTCCATCCAATGGCCCCGCCCGCCAAACGAAGAAGGCGCAACGTCGTCGAGTCCGACGATGAAGACGATCAACAGCCAAAGACGAACACCCTCACCAACTTCCTCCTCTCGTCACCCTCGAAATCCGACACCCGGGGCGCTTCCGTCTCTCCGAGCCCCACGAAACCGAAGCCCCGCGTCGCCTACAACACCCGAGCCGTCGCGACGCCCGCCGTCCTCCAATCCCGCAACGGCCAATCCAATGAAGGCACAAAGAGCCCGAGCACGAGCCCGGAAAAGTTCCAGGGAAAGCAGCAGAAGCGCTTCAAGGTGGAGGAGAAGGGCCGAAATGGCGACCTCATGACACTCTTCTCCAAGCAGGCGTCCAAGACCAGCGCCAGACCGGCCGCCGCTTCGAGGACAGTACCTCTCGACGACATCGTGAGCGACCCGATCTCAGAGGAAGACGACGTCGCGGAGCAGAAAGCCAGCACGTCGAGTATCGTCGGCCAAAATGCACGGAAACGGTTCCGGGACAGCACGCCGGTCTCTTCCTCGACAACGGTCGGCTCGAGCCAAAAGTTCCTCAAGCCTACCCGTCCGGTGAAGCCGGCAGCGCTCGACGACGATCTGCGGCCCTGGTCGGAACGGTTTGGCCCGCTCAACCTAGAAGAACTGGCCGTGCACAAGAGGAAGGTCGCCGATGTCAGGAAGTGGCTGGAAGACGTCGTCGGCGGGCGCTTGCGCCAACGCCTGCTCCTCCTCAAAGGCGCCGCGGGTTCGGGGAAAACCACCGCCATGAGGCTGTTGGCCAAGGACATGGGCTATGAGCTTCTGGAGTGGAGGAATCCAACAAACACACTCGGCGCGCATCTCGGGTACACATCCGCCTCGGCGCAGTTCCAAGAGTTCCTGAGCAGAGGCGGGAAGTTCGGGCAGCTCGAAACAGATGTGCCAGCCGAAGCACCTCGTCCGGCCAACGGAAAGCCCGACTCTGCAGGGAAGATTATCCTCATAGAGGAGTTTCCCAACACGTTTTCGAGGTCATCGACTGCCCTGTCCTCCTTTCGCAGCACGCTCCTGGAATACTTGGCGGCAAATACGCCTTCTCTCACGACCTTTGGACGGCGGTCACCCAGCGAACCCATCACCCCTGTCGTGTTGATCGTCTCGGAAACGCTGCTGACCACGACATCGGCCTCGGCGGACAGCTTTACCGCTCACCGACTGCTGGGCCCGGAGATCTTGCGGCACCCCGGAACACGCGTTATCGAGTTCAACACCGTTGCGCCCACCCTGCTCGCGAAAGCGCTGGAGCTGGTCGTGCTGAAAGAGGCACGCAAGTCGGGGAGGAAGCGCACGCCGGGCCCTCAAGTCCTGAAGCGCCTGGGCGAGATCGGGGACATACGCAGTGCGATATCCTCTTTGGAGTTTATGTGTCTGAAGGGCGATCAAGACGCGGACTGGGGAGCCAAGGTTGCCTTGTCCAAGCAGTCAAAGGGCGCCAAGGCGGGCATATCCCTCACCAAGGGAGAGGAAGAGACATTGGAGCTGATATCTCAACGAGAGGCCAGTCTCGGCATCTTCCACGCCGTCGGGAAAGTGGTCTACAACAAGAGGGAGGAGGGGCCCTCGGCGCCAAACACGGCAGAGCGCTTGCCCAGCTACATGACCCACCATTCGCGGCCGAAGCCGTCGGAGGTCTCGGTGGACACGCTGATGGACGAAACCGGCACGGACACGCAGACCTTCATCTCTGCTCTCCACGAGAACTACATGTTCTCCTGCGAGACCGTGCCGCCTTTTGACGCGTCGACGCCCTTGGATTATGTCAACGGGTGCATAGAGTACCTCTCGGAGAGCGACTTACTCCTTCCATCCCGGGACAGCTTCTTTGGCGGCAGAGGCTCGTCTGCAAGCTTCGGCAAGGACTCGGGCAGCCACGTCCTTCGGCAGGACGAGATTGCCTTCCAGGTCGCCGTCCGCGGGATGCTGTTCTCCTTGCCGTCGCCTGTAAAACGCAAAGCATCGACGGGCGCCAAGGGCGCGGACGCGTTCAAGATGTTCTACCCGACCAGCATCAAGCTTTGGCGGACAAAGGAGGAATTCGAAGCTCTGGTGGACGTGTGGTCCACGAAACTCATGAAAGGGGAGGAGACGGCGCCCCGCAAGAGCCTCACAGAGGGGGCCAGCGCGTTCCGTCGGCCGCGGCAGACGGGTGCGGGCAACTGGGTGGCCAACCACCAGTCCAAGCCCCGGCCGGCCAACGAGAACTCAAAGACAGACTCCAACGCCGCACCGCTCCTTTCTCCGGGGAGCGCGGCCCGGCGGGAGATGCTGCTCGAACGCCTGCCGTATATGGCCTCCATCGTCCGCGGGCGCAAGTCGGCGTTGCACTCTTTCAAGCTCAGGGACATCGAGAAGGTTGTCTCGTTCCAAGGCATCGGCCCACAGACGGGTGACGACGACGACGACGAGCAGGCCGAAGAGCCGCCGGAGGACGGGGTCACGACGGGCGACGCGTGGGCCACAGACAAGCCGTCGGAAGAGGCCTCGCCGCGGAAGAGGAGCCCGGTCATCCGACACGCAGGAGACGGGTCGGTGGCGGGTCTGCGGGTGCAGAACCTGGTAATCAGCGACGACGACATCGAGGACGACTAGGGGCGTTGTGCGGTCGGGTGACGGAGGGCATGGCTGTACAAAAGCAGACGAGGAACAGGGTAACGGACACTTGGAGATTGGGTTTCACGGGTCACGGAGTCTGGTGTGGGGGAAAGCTGGACGCCTTTTCGACGCCGCATTGCAGATGAAGCCTGGAGGGGGGGGAAGCGTCGTGCAGATGACGAAGATGTCCCGCTTCTACGGATTAGATGCTGATGATAACAATAACAATAATAAAAACGTCTTGATGTCGCCCTCCCTACGAGACGAAACCCCCCAATCACTCGAAGGACTCCTCGAACATGAGTCCCTTTCAGCCACTGCCTGGCCGGCCCCCTTCCGACGTGTCGAACTCGCTTGTCGCGATGCCCACCAGATATCGGCTTTCAGTTCATAGAGCATCCATGGCAATGATGCGCGGGCGCCGACCGCACGCCTCCTCTTCTCATCTTCCTGCTATATGCGTTCCATCCGACCGCCGTGGGGGGGGGACGACGATGGAAACAGCACGTTCGAGACTTGGGTACGTATCCCAAGGCGTGTCCCTCTTGATGTCGCACACACACACACACTGATAGGTACGCTTAAGACAGTCGGATAAACACAGTATAAGCATCATGCCCATGGTCCAGAGGCGGCGGGAATGCACGCCAATTTCACCACCGCCATCCGCGGAGAGCTTCGCAGCTTGCTCGCCCCCCCCCCTCTCTCTCTCGTCTTTGTCTCACCTCTGTGGCGTGCTCGCGCGATATGACCGGTTTCCTCCAAGAATCGAAGAGAGAAAACCCCTCAGCCGTGTGGACTGCTCGATTTTCGATGACTGTTCTGTCGCCATCGCCATCGCCCCCGTCCGTCCGCCGGGTTCACGATCGGACACACCAGGTAATGCCCTCCCCTCCCCCTCCCGATTCATCGGGTCGGCTTTCCCGGGGGGCGAGGAAGGGGGGGACAAAAAGCCGGTGTTGCGGACGGGCGGGGATCCATCGGACGACACCACCCCATCCCTTCCCCCCGGATCATCGCGGCGCCGGCGTCATCGACGATCCGGGGGTCTTCGCCGCCTCCCCCCGACGACGTCGAATTCCACCGCCATCCCTTCCAATGACGGGGGAAAGTGCGAATTGTGCCCCCACGCTGCCCCCCCAATCCTCGGGTTTGGGGGTTTTGGGAAGGGCAGCAGCAATCAATATCCACGCCTGTGTTACACCTACGGTACTGGGCTCGTTCCGCTTTGTACGGCAGGCACACGAGGACTCGCGTAGGACAAACGCGGCACGACAGCTCAACACGCCCCCTCTCTGTCTCATGTCTCTCTCTCTCATGTCTCTCTCTCTCCATGTCTCATCAAAAAATGCCCTGTTTGGCCCCCCCTCCCCTTTTCCCCACCATCGCCACGGGCAATGCGTCAAAGAAAGGGAGGAGAGGAGGACGACGAGAGTGCCAAGAACAGGAATGAGAACGGCCCCCAAAAGAATTCCCCGCTGGATTCCAACTCCCCCGGGGGAAAGCATCCGCGGGGTGTGTAAGAGACAAAGGTCGTTCACTTTCCCTTCCCGATCCCTCCCCCCGGAGCCGAAACGAGCATGTCTTGATCGCGCGCCAGAACAGAGAGAGAGAGAGAGAGAGACAGAGACAGAGAGCCCGGAGCATTCCCCGCAAGGAAGTGCCGGGTGTTTGGGGGTCTGGCTACACACCGTGGCGTTGGCGGTGGAGGCAAGCAAGCAGGCAAGCAGGCAAGGCTTCGAGGCGGCGCGATAGCGGCTGGCGTCGAGAATGCAAACTCGCAACCAGCCGCCGCCGCGGCCATTTCTCACCCGCTCTGTCTCGCTCTCTCTCCCCCGTCATCTCCGTACGACGGGCACGCTTCCTGTCCCGACCCGCTCGTTGGTCGATCCCTTTGCCCCGTCCCGTGTCTTCCTCCACGCGTTCCTTCGTCCTCCCCCCCCCCCCCCCCCCCGATGAGGGGGCGTAAAGGGAAAGGGGACTTGAGGAACCCGTGCTCCACAACGGAACCCAGGTTCCGGCTCACGGCGGGTAGGAAGGGGAGGGAAGGGGGAACTTGCTTGAGCAGAAAGCAAAACATAAAAACTTCCTCCCTGCTAAGGACAGTGCAGACACAGACACAGACACGCACCTCGGTGAGACGGGGAGGGAAAGGAACAAGTTTCACATACTGGACAAACATGTTCAATAACCCTCGCCTGCCCGCCCGGCACGTCCAAGCTCCCAAGGTCTCCCAGAACCGCCTGGCCTTCCCGTAGCGTCCTCTTTGACGTCGAAGAAAACTCGACACGGCGATTGCTCTCTCTCTCTCTCTCTCTCTCTCTCTCTTGTTTGATTGCGTCAGCGCACATATCTCGGGGGGCCCGTCCGTCCGTCCGTCCGTCCATCCATGTGGCCTTTACGTAGGGGACGCGCGCGCATCTTTGTCCATTGGTAGGAAAGCACACATGCTCATCTTTTTTCGTCCGGTATGCGCGCGCCAGGCACGCCCACGCCCACGCCCACGCACCCCCCGGTTGTACGAATACATACCGACATGTTGTAGCCCTAGAGGCGGATCCCTCGCAGGGTCGCACAGGTCGGCCGGGGGGTTTTGTACTCCCGGCTCACTTTCCACGTAGGTATATCCGTAGTGTATGTACCTCAGCATAAAACGTCACGCAACATCCCTGACGCCACTTCTCTTCTTCCTTTTCGCCCTGTCTTTCTCCCCCAGTTTCCTGTGCGACCTGGGGATGGCCGTACTGTACGTACGTATCCTGGTAGACCGCCTTTTCCTCCCCCCCCCCTTTCGTTTCCTTTTCTACCCCCAGGTTTTTTTCTTCTTCTTTTTCTTTTCCATCTAAGCCACATCGGGAGGGGGAATCTGGTCACCGACGCTTTCCCCCCTCCCGGTGGAGGGATCGTCGCTGCAGGCTGCATGTAAGTAAGGCAAGGTAGGCGGTACGTACAGCATATGCTGCGTAGTAAGCTGGCTGGAACAGGGCGCGAACGTGCGTCATGTAAGTAATACCCCGTACATGAACAACAGATAATTGATGCATTTTGGGGGAAAGGTCTACAACGTAAAGAGAATTAATAAATAGATAAATAAATAGAATGCCACTTGACTTGGTAATTGGTCGGAACGGTTCGAGCCAGCAAATCACTGGCCCCCGCCCCGCTCTGCTCCTCCCCCAGTATTCCCACACGCCAAAACATGGAGCAGGGCCGAGGGATCAATACACAGGTACCTACCTACCTACCCACAGGTAGTTACGCCTGCGACCACAGTACCTGTACAGGTAGATCCGCCCACTGATCTTGCCCCGCTTCGCCACTTTTTCTCCGCCTCCGCCTCCGCCTCCACAGCCCCCGCCCAACAGTCCAAACATACTTTGTAGGTAATACATGGTAATTTTACAGCTGCGTTTATGCGTGCAGGGTTCGTCGGTTTTTTCTTTTCTTTTTTTTCTTCGTGAGTATTTATTTCATCTTATCAGTTTCCTGGTAAACACTAGTGAACAGCATTCCACCGTGTGCCAAGTTCTGCTCCAGGACCCTGATTTGCACTCCTCGCTGCACAGGCTCCCACCCATCCCCACGTTTTCTTATACGCGTCCTCCCCAAACGGGCGATCCGTTTCGTGGGCCGTGGATATGCTCTCATCGTGCATTGCCTATCTCAACCTCCCGCAAACTCACAGCCCCCCCCCCTCCAAAGTCTAGACCCTGTCTATCTCTCTCGCAACCCAAAAGTGCCGATGATGCTCCTTTTGTAGCATCCATCGGTGCAACCCGTAACCTAAAGAAAAGAAGAAGAGGAGAACATCGATTGCCCTCCCTGATTTACGTCGTACGTGCTACACTGCTACCCAATCGTTGGAGATCGTCCGACCTCGCGCTCTTCCCCACGAGAAACCTAGACCCCCAGAAAGATAATTAAAACATACATATATATATATATTATATGTAAAATAAAATAAAATAAAATAAAAACGAAGGACAGAAAAGAAAAAGCAATTAAACCCTTTTCCCTCCAATAACCGAAAGAGAGATAGAGGGAGAGAGATTCGATTCAAATCCCTCCCCCCTCCCTTCCCTGGATCCCGAACTTTCCCTCATCCTCCGCCCGTACACCCCCCCCCCAAACATGTAAACCAAGATGGGGGAAAAAAAAGTAAGATGGCATTCGTACATGGCCGACGATTCATGACAAAAACTATCCGTGACGTGCGAGCGAGATAGAGAGAGATAAGAAAAAAAGAGATGGGGAGGGTTTGAGGACCGAAAGCCAGATCGCATAGTGTTCCGTATCTGCCCAAACCTTTTTTCCCCTTCGTTATTACTCACGGTCAAACCGGGACTTTTGCGAGAGAGAGAGAGAGAGACCCCAAGGCAAAAAAAACTCTACCAGCCGCCGTCCGTCACCGCCCCGGTCCGTGTAACAGGAAAGAAGGGGGGGGGGGGGTTACGGAAAACCCCTGAATTCTTTTTCACCTGTCGAAAAATGTTATTTTGGAGAAAAAAAGAAGAAGAGACGATCAACAAGAACATACACTAAGGGGGGCACTTTCACTACAGAAAAGTGACAACAAAAACGCCACGAGAAAAAGAAAAGAAAAAAAAGCGCCACTGACATTTTTACCCTAGAACGAAGACCCCCTTTCTGACTACTGATCATCCTCGCCCTCTCTCTCTCTCTCTCTCTCTCTCTCTCTCTCTCCCTGGAATGCAGAGCAGAACGACGATGAAGAAGAAGGAGGAGGATGAGGATTTAAGCGCCCTTTGCCTCCGCCCCCCCAAATAACGCACCACCACCACGTCGTCATCATCCACACAGCAACTCCCCCCCCCCCCCCCCCCCTCCACCGTCATAGGGGGAGAGGAAAGGAGAAGGGGGAATCGCAAGAGGGAAAAAAATGACGATAGCCCTTAGCGATCGATCGATCTCATGTGAGCTTATGCCTCAACCCCCCCATATCTTCCCGTCCCGTTCCCTAACCACATCGGAGAGAGTAAGCAATATACACATACAACAGCGCTCACTCAAACGGCGGGGGAACGGGAAACGAGAATGCGGTGCCGGTGGTGTCGTATGGTTAGCTAGGGTTAGGTTCAGTAGTTTCTGCATGATTGATAGTTAGAGGGATGGTTATTTTCCGCCGGGGGGTTGTTCAAAAAAAAAAAAAAGGGAGCCTCGATATCAGCCGCATCCCCCCCGCCTCTTGATATCACATTACCTACCTACACCTATGGGAAATGACCACCACCGCACCACCGGAAACGCCAAGATCTTGAAGGATTTTTTTTGCCTTCCTGGCGGTCAGGCCCAGCGAGATGGGGGAAGAGATGGAAGAGAGATGGGAAGAGACGTGAACAAGACAAAAAGCCCCCCTTGCAGGGCAAAGGGAAGATGGGACACCATTGGGGGGGGAAAACGTGGGAAACGTAAACGGAAAAAAAGGAAAGAAAAAAACACCCCCAAAAAAAACCCCCCCAAGTAACAGCATCCGAGACATTTGGGCGTTGCTTCCGATACAACACGCCCCCAAAACAACCCGCGAGGCCCCCCCCTCAACGGCCGACTTCGCTCCGAAGTACATACACCCCCCGTTTGCCAGCGAACCCCTACGACCAAGTTACACACACACACGTTGAGCGTCGGGATGGGATGTGTTTTGTTATGAATTGATTGGCATTTGCTTTCTGCCTAGGCGAGTTCATTTGCTCATGCCTGGGTTTTTTTTTTTTCGCTTTTCTCGCTGCCCTTTCTATATACCTCGGCCCGGGTCTCTTTTCCTGTTCCCCATTTTGGTCGTACATGACATGAGAAGGGAGGTGAACTGAACCCCAGTCTTCCCTCCCCATGCCTCGACCCCTCCCCCGCCAGCAGACAGCTCAAACCCTACACGGGTGAGACACGCTTTGCGGGGAGACAAGTCCCCATGGACGCAGCCACAGAGCACCAGAATGTCTCCCAACTCTCGCGAATCGTGCTGGAACACCACGCGAGATTACACACCCCCCTCCCTCCTCCTATGACCCGGCCGGATTCTTCTTCTTGTCAAAATAACAAGCCTCGTTTTCCTTTTTGTTCTCCGCCTTCTTTCCCAATGCGCCGTTGCTGAAACCCAATACCTGGACCCCAAATGGCGTCTCAGATCAATGTTCATGATGATGATGATGATGACCGACCGAGTTACCCAATCCCCCTCCCCCAAAATGATTGTTACAAGCGTTTACCGTGTGTATCGTCATCCAACCCCCCCCCC
>MU843665.1:2324-60731 GCA_030867255.1 Colletotrichum somersetense | reverse complement strand
ATAATATATAAATATGTTAGGTAGTTTAGGATAGTACTAAAGAAGAGGATAATAATTAGTTCTAATTAATTTTATATATTATAGATAAATAAACTTATATAAAAGTATTAAGGTAGAGAAAAGTGTTCTGCTTACTATGTTGTTCCGCTTGCTATACATGTACGTTACTGTGATATTACATTTACTGGGTGAACTGCACTAGACCGCTTATGGGCGTTTAAGGCGATTATATTCATCAATACTTTAGTCCAGTGGGCCGAGTCAACTAGGTGGGGCGGTTTACAGGTTTCTTGCCTCTTTGAATGTTCAGTTTCTCTTTTGTGAAGGAGGCTTCTGTCCAAGGCACTGAATAAGCTAAGGCGGCCTGATATCGGTTCACTGCGCGGATTCAGATATCAGCGCTGTCCATTCAAGGAGAAGGAAAATGTGCCATACTGTTGGCGGTGCAGGTATTTTCGTCTAACCCATTTTCTTTGACAACTTAGTAGGAAACAGAGATAGAAGCGGAAGATTCAGTACCCACAAATCTTGCCAGCCTCTGTGCCTCGTCCGAAAAAGTAAAATTAACGATCACGTCGATTTTGGTTGCAAAAAGAAGCAAACGCTCGCTGCCAGCAGTGACAATGATCCTGACAGAACCTTCGCCAGATCCCACCTTTCTGAGCACATCTTCTAGACTGTTGTTGTCTTGGTCCTTAGGTGATTTCTTCTAGTCAGGGAGAAGACGAATGGCAAGATCCTTCTCCTGGCTGGAAGATCTATAATAAATCTCTTTTCATCATCTCCGTGAAAACAAAACTTGCGCCGGGTCGGTAACAAGTCATATGGTTCACTATGCCAAACACAAGTTCGAACCTCACGCAGGTTTGAGGATGGTGGGAGAATCGAATAGTCCCTCCAGGAGCAAAGCTAGAGCTTGCGACTTTGCCGCCACGCATTGATTGATGCTCTGCTTATGTTGATCACGTAAAATGATTGAAGACCAGGAGTCACCCTACACTACGTTGGATTGCCGTGCCCCAGCCTAGTCTAGTAAAGTTTTCAGTGCCCGATACCACCACGATCACAACACAGTGCGCAGGTTGTCATTTCGGCGGAGGTATCTGAGATCAAGATAAGATAAATAGATCTGCTCCTAAGCCTACACCCACAGGAGCTGTTATTTACATGCCGCGATCCTATTTGTCACGAAATTCTTTAATGAAAATAGATATATGCAAGATAAATACTTACCGTTATTCAAAAAAGGGTTATTAGCGTTTCGAACAGCATGCAAGACACTGCTGGATATTATTATCAAAATTCGAAATGCCTACTGACGTGGTACGTAATTTAACGTTAAAATAAATGTAGTTTGTCGTTGAGACAACTGCTATAGCATCTAGTCGGTGAGCTGATACACTACTCTCTCGCTTCTCAATAACACAAGGCCAAGGTTTTGTGGAGCGTGTTTGATGCATACAATATTGGTGACAGATGAGACCAGTACACTTCTAGGTCCTTCAGAAAGAGCAATTTGGTATTAGAGAATCTCCTGAAAGACTTGCCACTAGATGGTCAATTCATCGGCTTAACTGTTGAGTAAATAAAAAGAGAGACTCTTGTATGTTGCCAGCTGCGATTGGAGGTTGGTGAGTAAAAGGAGTGAGGAGAGTCACGGGACGTGGACATAGGCTGCGTGCCTCGACTCCAGCTCCGTGCGCTCTTGGGATCCTATAGGACACGTGTGGGTCTAGTCTCAGCCGATCAAGACATCCTCTGATTAGTCATACGCGTGGCTTGCTGCTTAGGAAATTCTGATAAGAGTGAGGGGTTTGATTGAGTTTTGACTGTTTGGTTCTGTAGGCAATGATCTAAAACTCGTTGTCCTGCATTGAGCAGACAATGGAAGCCCTTCCTCAGGAGCTTGTTGACGAGATTGTCGCCTACTTATCACCGAATGAGTCTACATCGAAGACACCTTATGGAGTACGAGAGCGACCACCATCCTTACCCTTGGCCCCACTCGCCACAGTATCCCGTCGCCTCCAAAGCGCAGTAGAGAGACTGACATTCAAGTCTATTAAAGTTTCTAGCAACGAATTCTCCAGATTCAATGAGATAGTAACGCCTTTGAGACGACACTACATCGCTAGCTTAATCGTTACCATCCTTCTTCCGCCTTATGATGCTACAGCCGCCCGGCGCGCAGAATCGCCAGGGGAAAGGGAGGCCAACAATGCGATCTATACTCAAGGCATAGGCGCACTGTTCAAAATCATCCACAGGTGGGAGATTGAAGATCCGGATACAATCGAATGTCGCCTGTCGTTATTCATAAACCATCCCGAATCACCTTCCGACAACCCGTGGCCGTCCGAGTACGCACCTTGGGCTGAGCATGACTCCGAGAATGATAGCATATATGAGGGAAGATACTTGCATTCGTACATTGAGCTTCTAGGCTCGAAATCACTACCAACTCTCCAAAGAGTCAAACATTTGGTAATGCTACGGCCGGAGGAAAGGTATGGGCATCGAAATACCTCTCCGCGGGTTCCAATCTTGATTGCCTCCAAGATGCCTAGCCTCGAGTCACTTAAGATCAGTATGGATGATGACGAGAATCGGTTCCCGGATATTCGTGTGCGCCATCGCAATGAAGTCGCGCAAGCCATCGGGGAGCTGTCTTCGCCAGCGTTGACCAAGGTCGACTTTGATTTCTTTCACCGAAGGCAAAGAAATGAAAGAGCTCAGCCGCCTGTCCTGCACCAGACAGGAGTACCGGATCCGCTAAGCTCTGCAATTTTCGAGTTCTCGCTGAATCTCGTGACCCTCAAGCTTGAGGGTGTCTTCGATGATTCGGTTCTTCATCCTATTGAACGCCTCGGCACGACGTCTTGGCCAAACATGAAGTTTCTCGACATCAACCTGTGCATCTCAACTCCCGCAGGGGGTTGGTACTTCACCAAGCGCGATGAGGTTCCCTCTCAACCACTGTATATGCACCATTCACAAGCCATAACCGCCCACTCCGATCTCCACTTGGAAAAGTTCGACTTCCTTAAGGAGGCAGGCTACGCATCCTTGGACCCTGTTCACGTCTTCAGAAGCAAAGCCGACGATGCCATACTGGCACCGTTTGTCGAGACCTACGCGGACGCGCTCTTGATGATGCCCAAGCTCAGCTCGGCTGCGCTTGCCGTTCAACTCGAAGACCACATCGAAGGTGAGCCCGGCTGGTTCTGCATAGCGTACTTCGCACCCTGCAAGAGCGCCCATGATCATCCCCCAAGGTTGATATGTCCGCGATGCAACAGAGGCGTAACGCGGCAGCTGGTGACATTGCTGCTGGGGTGGGAGCCGGACGACAAGTTGGCAGCCAAGCTGAGAAGAACTGGGGCCGATTTTTGTGCGGAGCCAATGGTGGAGATGACCATGGCCGAGTTCATGAGGTACCATGGTGTGGAGGACGACGCCAGCGAACCTGAGTAACTCAACCTGACGAAGTCTTGGGTTATCTACAAGCGTGGGTTCATGTCCATCGACTCCAATGGCGATTTCACTTTTAGGTTATTTATTCGCTATGGAACTTATGAAGCTCCATATTTTTAGTCTGTTGAAGCCCTGGTCTAGCAAGTTAGTGATATGGTTGGATTTGCTTGATTCTCTTTCGAGTTCTATTTGTCATGGTATACTGGTATTCCTGGCAATTCACAATGATACTAGGTCTTAAGACACAACAAGGTGTTTGCATCTCATATTGGCAATTTCCGTGGTGTGAGACCCTTACATGTGTCAAAACACAGCGATTTGACGTCTAAACCTAGTCAATATTACAGAACTTAGACCACTTAAGTTGCCTTGGAACTGGTGTTTGTCAAACATTGCAATGGGCCCGAGAGCAGCCGTGTTATTGGCAGCTAGAACATGCTCAGTTAATCTTATTTCGCACGATTGTTTAACTGCTAATCTTCTCGGGTAGCCACGTTGCCAATAGTTTGTATTTTAAATGCGGTGAAATAATTGTCAGGGGTTGCCAAGCCTCAAGGGGATGTATATGACCTTGACGGTTTGAAAGCCTTGCCCTTGGTTATGTCTCCGGATTATAATAGTAGAGTCGGCCATTGAACAATCAAAATTTATTGGGTAGACAAGCCTTCCATGTTCCCACTGTAACCTTATGAGTATCGAGAAACCTTAACCCCCTTGCACACCTCTTCGGAAGGGATTAACGCCAAACTGACCTATTGGGGCTTGAAAACTTTAATTGTATGTGCAAATTTCTGCGGGTAGCAGTTGATGTCTCAGCGACGAGACTGCAGTTGGTGAAAGGTGTTTCAGTAAACTTCAAGAGGGCTTAGCCTATCGACCTGTACACTATGCTTAGCCTCTGGGAGATTAAGACTGTTTCAGCACGATACTCATTGTTGATAAAGAGGAAGAAATCCATGGCTCAGTGATGACAATTCGAGAGAATGCATGCGGCAACTGTCTGGTGCATTTACAGAGTGTGTTGGGTGGCTTAGATGTTGAAGGCTTGTCAGATGCGCTCCCTGCGCAGATCAGACTGAGTTTCATTACGACCAAGCACTCGGTATAGTTCATCTGTTAATTTCGCACATCATCTTGTTTCGCAAGTTGCTCTATGTCAGAGCAGAGATTTATCTTCTATTCCCCGTGGTAGCGGGGATTTCTGGGGAAGGATCAATACTCAAAGTTGAAGATCTGCACTATTACGATGAAAACATAGACATTCCATCCTCAAAGCCGAGACTGCAAGCTTTCTTTTTCAGGGTTTGGCTTCTTCTTACTTTCAACGGGGGCCCAGTGAACCCGTGTGCCAGTTGAAGCTGCGCCAAGCATTTATTTGCTTTCCTATAGGCTTTCAAGATTGAAAGGACTGACTCGAGAATGGACTTATCCTGTAATCTTCTCATATAACCCCCGAGGCTACAGAGTTCTGCAGCCCTAGATTGGGCACAATTCGTCTCAAGTTGCTGGGTCTGTCTGTCCCACTCTCAGCAGCTATTCCCTTGCCACCTGCAACTTCTGAAGCAACACGCACACAAGCACAAACACAAAGCAGCATATGCCAGAGAAGGTAAAGCAAAACCCCGAGTTAACCGACAGCGACACATGGAGGTCGCCGAACGAGACCCCGGGCAACGGCGCTACTCGTTTCAGTCTGTCCTTCATACCCAGAGTCTCCATATTTTTTTAGCTTTTAGCAGCTCAACACGATGATGCTGCGATTCCCTCCACCGTCCGTTATTGTCTGCTCTTACCGTAGTGCTGGGTTTTGTATGACAATCCCGGCAGGAATTGATTTTTAGCGAGTGAGTTACAAATCACAACGAGGTGTGAACTTGACACCGTCCGAGTGGGCAACTCAAACTCTGTACGTCCCACGTCAGTCAATCACATCCCGGCATGCTAGTTGTCAGATACTGACTTGTGAGCTGACCCGGTGTCGTTTGAGGAAAGCGAGAGAATTCTATTTGGGGGCTGTAGAGTCATGTTCGACAGACGAGAGGAACGGGAGCTGTCTCACTTTCTGCCAGGGTCACACCAATTCTTTTTGATCAGTGTTCCTTTCGAGACATTGTTTCGATTACTATAAATCCCCAGTGTCCCATCTTATGTGGCTCAATATCTCTCTTTAGTTGTTAGTCCTGTCACTTAGCCAACCCAGCAACCCTGTCACTCATTCATCCCAAAGAACAGCACGTCAAAAGACCTGTTACCATGCGCGCCTCGATCTATTTCTTTGCCCTAGCCGGCTTCGTGAGCCTTTCCGAGGCCAGCCCGATAGCCAACCCTGACCCCCCGACCAACCCGCGAGTCCTCATTACTAGGGGCCTCTCGCAAATGCTCACCCCCGGCTCCGAGACCCTCCCGACAAAAAGGCAGGCAATTCCGTCTGCTGAGCAGGCAGCCGCCGCCGCCGGCGGCGTGCTCAACAACGTCACCCGCAACGTGACGCTCGTCGTGGAAAAGGGAGACACACTGGGCAACATCGCGAGGCTCTTGAACTCGGGCATCTGCGACATCGCCAAACAGAACAAGATTGCGGACCCGAACGTCATCGATGTCGGCCAGTCGCTCGTGGTGACCATCAACCTGAAGAACCCGGATAACGCCTCGTGCCTCAACCTCAGCGGCGCCATCCCGCCTGCCAACAACTCCACCGGGTCCGCCGCTGGGGGCAAGAAGGACGGCAAGAATAAGAATCCGAAACGGAGCGCGGCCCTCTCTTGGGAGGAGGAGGCATAAGGACCAGCCGGTCCAGATAAGGAAACGGCATCGACAAGGCGATTTGTACGGCGAGGACACAAGTAGTCAGCGACTCTTACAGGATCCAAGCTTTGGATCCGTATCGTGGCTGGATATCACGAGATTTGGCAGCGAGCCTCGCCTTTGGGATTGGAGTTGGAATTGGCCCACAATGATTTGATGTAAAAGGCGTTTATATGTTGTATTATTATGGTTATTGTACCTGGCTGGATCAGTCTCTCGGATAATTAAACCTCTTGACAGGGAGTTCCTGAGGGTTTTCATTGATTACTGTTAACTTTTGCTTGCTATGAATATGTCGTTTTTACTGTGGCTTGTATGTCGGTTCGAGGGGCGGTTATCGTTGTCTGATTGGTCAGCAAACGAAACACATGGTCTTTAAACTCATGCATCTGAATCCGCCTGATGCGAATAGAGTATTTGAACATCAGCAAATTACAGGAAAAAGAATTGCAGTCGACCACTAAAACGATACTAGAATGGACACGGTGTTTGCGGTATTGACGTCATGTGTCAAGTTGTCTGATTACGTAACACTCCAGCTAACATTTCAATCATGGAGAGAAACCACAAGGTCACTATCAATGCCAAGATCTGCATTGATTCTCTTGCTTTACAGGATTTCCTATGATCAACATTGGCCCTCGTGACTCTATGATCAAAAGAGACGCTTGGTGGAGGAATTGACCTGTTGACTTTGCCGGATCCCAGCAAAGCTCTGTTTCCCGTACAACGTACGCTGAACGTCAACCCCTCATACGTTCGCGCATGAATGGATGATAACTGATGGCGACGACCGCGTCCTCGCTGGCCTACCACGAGCCCGCCATCACCACGATCATATCCCTCTCTTGCTTCCTGCTGCTGCTGAACGGCGTCAACTATGGTCTCGACAGGCTCGTTTACTGCGGCCTGATCGGCCAGGTCGCCCTAGGCATCGCCTGGGGGACGCCCGGCGCCAAATGGCTGTCCGCTGAAATGGAGCACTCGGTCGTGCAGCTCGGCTACCTGGGCCTGATCTTGGTCGTCTTTGAAGGTTTGAGGACGGCCCGCATTCCTGCCATCACTGTGCGAGTTTTCCCCCCCAGCTGACGGTATCCAGGCGGCCTCTCCACCTCCTTCAAGTCTCTCAAGGCAAATCTCCTCCTCTCCGCCGCCGTTGCCACCACCGGCATCGCCGTGCCCATTGGCCTCTCCTTCACACTCGGCTCCATGGCCGGCGCGACCCCGCTGCAGGCCTTTGCCGCTGGCGCTGCGCTGTGCTCGACCAGCCTGGGCACAACCTTTACAGTCCTCGGCACCAGCGGCCTGATGTCGACGCGCATGGGCGTCGTCTTGGCCAGCGCCGCGATGATGGACGACGTCGTCGGCCTGATCATGGTCCAAGTCATCTCGAACCTCGGCGGCGGCGAGTTCGGCGCCGTCGCCGTGGTCCGGCCGGTTCTGGTCTCGCTGGGTTTCGCGACGCTGGTGCCTGCGGCGTGCAAGTTTGTCGCGGAGCCGGTCACGCGTTGGCTGAACGCAATGCGCGAGAAGAGCCCCGATTCGAAACTGGACAAACTCTTGCGATTACGTCAGACTGCGCTTGTCATCCATACGTGTTGGTTGTTTGGGCTGGTAGTTGGGGGCACGTTTGCCGGTACCTCGAGCTTGCTTGCCGCATACATTGCGGGTGCAACCATCAGTTGGTGGGACAGCGAGATACCTCACGTTGCAGCTCGTGCGGAGTCCGCAGAGGCGGGTGATGCAACTTCACCAACGGCCGGTGCAGCCTCTGGCGTAGACGGATCAAACACATACAACTCGGGCGTAGAGGTTTACGAGCACTACTATGGAAAAGCTGTTGAAAATGTTCTGAAACCGTTCTTCTTTGTAAGTTTCTTCGATTGTCGGTTGTACATTGACATATGCTGAAAACGCCAGGCGTCTATCGGCTTTTCCGTACCCATCACAAGAATGTTTTCCGGCCCTGTCCTCTGGCGTGGCGCTGTGTACACCATCCTGATGATGATGGGTAAAATCATATGTGGCGTGTGGCTGCTATCCTTTGCAAGTCCCCTTCAGACGTTGCAGCGACTTGCCAAGAATGTTTCCGGTGCCAGCAAAAAGCAGTCCCAGAAGCTCGCCCCTGGAGCGCAATGCGGAGGAGTTAGAACAGACGCTCCTCTGAACGATGAGATAAGCCTACAGCCAGGTCAACAGCTTGAGCAGGATGGCCAGGCCGGCGAAGCGCCCCTGCAGCCTCCCAACACCCGACAAGGCAAAAGTACTCCAAGTAACGCATCTCCGGGGCCAGAAATGCCTGTCTCGATATACCCAGCCTGCATCCTCGGCTTTGCTATGATCTCACGCGGCGAGATTGGCTACCTGATCTCAGCACTGGCTGAGAGCACTGGCGTCTTCAACGGCGGGTCGGGTGCTCAGAACCAGCCCTCCGAGATGTTCTTGATCGTGACGTGGGCCATCACCCTTTGCACTATCGTCGGTCCAGTCTGCGTTGGACTGCTTGTAAATCGAGTGAAACGGTTGGAGACACAGCACGGCAGAGGGAACAAGGGAGGTGGACGGAACGTGCTGGGTGCGTGGGGTGTAAATTAGAAGTAACGAAGAGTCATGTCTCGGCCGTTTGGGAGGCAAAGTGATAATATGGACACTACCAAGATCTTTTTGTTTTTGAACCTGCTTCATATTCAACATGCTTCTGTACCGTTCGGAGTCTTTAATCTGCGGCAAACGCGACACTCCCGAGTCATGCGTTGTCGACAACCGCCCCTTGTTGTTGTGACTGCTCCCACCACTGAACCAGACCGTCCACGTCGCACCAGTCGAATTGCCGCGGCTCCTCAAACCACCAGCGGGCCCCCGGCTTGGGCTTGTCGCTCACATACTTCTTTAGGCAGCCGCCGTCGAAACGGTGATTCTTGACGCCGACAAGAAGCACGGCACTGCCAATTTTGGGGTTGAACTCTTCCGCATCAAGGAAGACGGTGAGGATGACGTGTTTGGTGGTACTGGGATCGGCCAGTCTCGCCGTCCTCTGGGTATGCGGGGGCATGTGAGAAGGCTCGACATCGGAGAGCGACGTCACGATGGCCAGGACGTTGACGGACCAGTTCTGTTTGTAGGGCAAGTTCGGGATGGATCGCAAAGGGGTCAGCTTCAAGGGGATGGTCGAGTCCGTCCAGTCGCGCGGGAGGGCGACGGTTGCCGTCTTGTTCCTTGCCTGGGCTCTTCGCTGTGTCGCCTTGGCTTCCGACACTTGCATAACCTCAAAACCCTCTCCGGCGTCATCTTCATCTTCCTTATGTTCCTTCGTAGGTTCCTCTCGAGTTTGCGGATTCGCTCTCGTGCTTGGCAGCGCACTTGGTTTCGGATTTTGCGTTTGACGAGGCAAATCAGCAGCAGCTTCCACGCCGTCGATATCGAGGTCGCTGTCTGAGACGAAGGCATCCTCTTCTGTGTGTTGATTAGGCCGCTGGAGCATCGGGCCGGGAACGGTAAGAGGCATATGCCACCCAACAGTGACCAGATCATGAATAACCAAATAGACCAGCTGCCGCATCCCACCAGAACGATGGGCGTCGCCCGCGGCGTTATGGAAGCGAAGGGCAAAGTCCCCCAGACGCACATAGCAGCCAATCCTGACGGCGCCCGAATCGAGGAAACGGTGCATCTCCCCGCGGAGCAAGGCCTGTATGCAGAGCTCGCCATCGCCGAGCATCAGCCTTACGGCGCGCCATCGCCTCGAGCGCGGGACGGGGAGCGACTCAATGTTCTCGACGAGGAAGACGGACCCCGGGATGCAGTAGCGCGTGCGCAGGAGATCGTCGATCAGAGGCTTCGGGACGAAAGGGTCGGCGTCATCGGCAAATGCTATCTCGCCCAGGGTCGTTGATGTGTCGGGCGCGTTAGGGGACATGTGAGCGCGCTCATGGTCCTGGGCGATACGTGACCACGTCAACCGTTCGCGGGGCGTTTGCCAGGTGAAGGTGGTGATGTTTCTGCGACGTTTGCGCAAGAGTGGGAGGCAGGGGGGAGGAAGTAGCTGACAGGGTGACAGGGTCTTAAATTGGCGGGCATGCCCACTGAAGACTCGCTAATGCAGGTCATCACGCCGCTCTGTGCGACCGCTAGCGTTACCCCGGCACGAATCCACCCGGGCTGCAACCGTCTTAGCGTAAGCTTCACTTTCTCAAAGTGAGCTTCAACCCTCTGAAAATGGTTATGACACACCGGGTTTCGGTGACATTGTTTCTAGTGATCATGTTGACTGAAGATCAAACCGTTGAAGAATTCCCAGATTGATATGTAAAGGAACTGGTACAAGTCGTTGGACTATCCTTTCCTGACAAACATTAATAGTTACTATTCAGACCTGTCAAGGAAGCTGACCTTGGGCCCCTGTTTTTCTCTCTTTTCTTTTTCTTTTCCCTTTTTAATCTATTTTTTATTTTTACTCTCACTTCTACAGAATGATGGTGTGTAAACAACTTGGCAACCTATTCCACAAGTTGGCTCTATGCGGCTTTGTTCCTTGCTTCTGTACTACGAAATCAGTTTGAACTCATCCGACTTCCAAATCTTTAAGCCCCCGAAAAGCAGAACTACGTTGACCAGAGCCCGGGTGGATTATCGTCTCATCAAAACATCATCGCTGGTGTATTCAAATTTTCTCTACATTTATCACTTACATTGCGCTAGATCTGTGACTAATTGCAATCTATCTGTTAACGACAATAATTCGAGAAATATAGCTTCCCATATAATCCATCAGTGTTTGGCCGTCCTCGTCGTTACATATGGGGCAACATCCTGTTCGCCTTCTTCTCTGTCGGCGTGATTGTGTCCAAAGCATTACCACCGCAATGACATTTCGCTTCCTCATGGGCTTTAGGCCTTGTTCCCATCACCCTCTGAAGCGGAACTATCACAGCATCATGCCCGTCGAGCTAAATTGCCATGTTCACTTCGTCTCTTGGGCCGCTGCTTGAACCCGCCATTGGACCTATCTACCTCATCCAGGCTGCTGGTTACAATTGGGTATGTGGCCTAGGTAGTTTCTATCTTGGTATACCATATTACTTAGCGTCCTTTATACGACGATAGGAACTGAAAGCTGGTAGGCTGGAATCTTGGTTTCTATCTCCTAGTTGTTAAGGAATGAAACATATGCCTCCATGTTCTCCAGGGTAAGTCGGAACGATTGTGGAGAGAGTTGGGCAATTAGAGCCTCTAAAGCAAGCTAGTAAGATGCTAAACTGAATGATACGTCAAGCTTGCCATAGCCCGCCCTTCTTCCTTGCCCCTAGTATAACTCTAATGGCTCTTGACACTATCACTGTCTATTGGATCTACTGTCAGCCTATTACTATATCCTCCTTTGTCTATAAAGACCGCTACGGTTTTGGTGGTGAATTGTTGGTCTTACTTTTCTTCCTGCCGGTGTACTGGAAGTTCCTTGATGTGGTTGTCTCTGGCGCTCTCTCTGCTTTTAATGTTAGAAACAATGCTAGGGGCATTGAACACAGGCCTGAGACTCGTCTACAGTAACCCCCAGTATGCAGCCTCCATCACCACCACGGTAACCGTCCTTCGGTCTGTGGTTAGTGCGTTGCTTTCCCTCGGAGGTCTGGAGATGTACAACACTCTTAGGCTGGGCTAGGACATCATTTGATGTGCTTCATTTCTATCAGCGTGGCCCCTATGCCTCTTATTTTTCTTCCTCATCTTTAGTGGGAGCATCGGGGCCAAGTTAAAGTTTGCTTTCTGATTGCTGGGTGAACATTTTCACGATCCGACCATTAGCACTCGATTCACAATTGTCTTGATGCGAAAGTGACACTGTATATAGGAAATGGAAATCCAGTCTCGATGAAGTTTCAACCTCGAACTGTGCCAAGCTGTTGAAAGAGAAACCCCTCTTGGAAGCCTATTGGAATGATATCAGAGCGTGGCGGTATTCAAGCAGATTCATTCCAAAAGAAGATTGGTATGTCTCGTGGCTGTGCCACTCTTTCCCCTATACAGGGCCGCGGCTCACATACGTCCTTTGTCTCAATTGATGACAGGTTGCTAGACTGTGGCAAATGGGTTGAGGGTTCAGTTTCCAAAGGTAAGGCTCCTCGATAGCTTTAACGGTAAAACAAGCTCCCAGTTCCACCGGACCAATTGGATCCAGATCTACGCGCCTTTTTGCGTGCCTAGTAACGCATGAGAGGGAATCCCCCAAGAGGCGGGACAAAGAGACGTCGCCTTATCACCGCCACCATCTTCGAAGAGTCAGCCACTCAACAGCTCATTCGCAGGCATTATGATTTGGGTGATGGACTGGTTTGGTAAGATTGTACTGCATCCGGCCTGAAGGTACGGATTACTGTTTGTTAGGGGCGGCCACATTAATCCAGCACACGGCCATTACTGAAGCCGGCCAACCCGTAAGCTACATACCAACTCAACGGAGT
Organism: Colletotrichum somersetense; assembly: GCA_030867255.1. NCBI lineage: Eukaryota > Fungi > Ascomycota > Sordariomycetes > Glomerellales > Glomerellaceae > Colletotrichum > Colletotrichum somersetense. The sequence goes on along the minus strand of MU843665.1, from coordinate 47,994 downwards.
CGCTGGGAACGTTCGATCCTTTTCCTCCTGAATCACTATGTTTACTTTCCTCTTTTTCCCATTCCAATTCGTCTTCCCCCCTCCATTTGGTATTGTTCTTCTTTTTTCCGCATTACTTCAAGGTTTTGGTGCACAAGCTCCGTCCTGTCGAAGTGTCCAATAGCACTACTGTCAACAACACGAAGACACGAACGACGCCAGACGGACAACGCCCTCTTTTTTCGGTCTGCCCGAATCCCTGACAAGCTCCCCAATCTAAATAAGCATTCTATCTGGAGCCAAAAATACCTACGATTGAACCGTATTGATTCGCATTTCCTTGCTCGAAGGCCACTGTCCGCTTTCAATCACAAGATTGTGTCGCCACAGAAAACGAGCGACATAGAAGCCAACAAGCCAAGCAAGGGGCGACGGCCATGGAGCCTCCTCCAACGGATACGAGGATTTATCTAATCGTTGGAGTCACCTCGGCAGCCATAGCAGTCATCGGAATCTTCATGGCAGTTAGGGTATACATCAGAGGTTATCTTATGCGGGCATGGAAATTGGACGACACAATGTTTATTTGCTCCGCTGTCAGTTCCCGAAATCTCCTTCAGGTTATTCTTTCGCCAGCTAAACTCGATCGAAGATTGTTGCTGTTGCGCAGATTGCTTTGATCAAGTGCGGTAAGTGCTGGTGCTGGCGAGTGTATATTCACAGCTCGAACTGAAGGCTAACAGCATCCTCCTGCTCTAGGCGCGATATATGGTGTTCTTGGTCGCCACTTATGGACGGTAACGATCCCGATGGTTAAGAATGATGCACATGTAGGGCCCACGAGAGGTTGCGATTGTCGCAGATGTGTTAACATGGGGCACAGTTCCTCGTCTCGGCGGCCTTGATATACCAAGTTGCGTTCCCCCTCGTTAAAGCAACATACCTCACGCAATATCGCCGAGCATTTGCACTCCCAAACATAAAGCTGCTATGCGATGTTTTTCTGGTTGTTTTGCTTGTCATATCATCCGCGTTGCTCATTCTTGGCGGAGTTGCCATGAAGGGGTTTACCGACCCGGACCCGAACAAACTCCCGGGTTACAAATCAACAGGATTCCTTCTTTTTAACTACCTTACCGGCGCTTTTAATCTTGTTACGGCTATCATAATATTCATGCTGCCTATCGCCCTTATTGGGAGAATGCGCTTTGGGGCAATGCAGAAAGCGGGTCTCATTGCTAGCTTCGGAGTCGGCATCTTGTAAGTTACATTCTCTCAATCGCGGCTATGAATTGGATGATATGAGAAGTTCTAAAATCCGGAAACTAGTACATGCGTCATGTCGGTCATGAGAATGATTAGCATGAAAATGAGATTAAATAGTGTTGACGAGTTCTATGAAGTCGTCCCGGTCACGCTCTTGGGCGTCGCCGAATTAACTAGCGCCAGTGTTTGCGCGTGTATTCCGCTCATGCGCCCACTTTTGTCGTGCGCCGGCACAACGGGATATAGGGGCAAGGGTTCTCGTGAGCCTCTATCGGCGGAACTCGAGAAATCTGCCAGCCGAATGCGTTGGAGGCACGGCCTGCCGCTGTCCTCGCCCGCAACATCGACATTCCCCGTAACTCCGACATTTCCCGCGGCTCCCCAGATGGCTAGAGTTGTTGATGGTAGAGAGAGCGTCATCTGGGACATAGAAGGCTACCATGAGAGCAACAGGCTAGGGAGAACACCGACGGCATAGTTCCGTTGGCTATAGATTCATCTACGCCCACAAAGACACGAGCCGACCATGAAAGATAATGATAGTAATGTAAGAATTTATCGCTCAATGTTCATTTCTCCGTCATGAATTCCATCATATCCGTAATACGCTAATGATTAGGCAAGATGGAGGCCGTACCTAACTATCAAGATGCTGCAGCAGCTACCTGCGGTAGCATTACCTGCGCTTTTAGAACTTCCTCAGAGGGACTTGAGTGACGTATTTATTACCGAAACTGTATTAGGCATCCTGATATCAACACATCTTGTCATACGCGATGGCCATACACGAGTAGCAAAATCCACAGATCCAGTGGTTCCAGACCAACTCCTCCTCTTTCCGTCTCTTTCCACACGCTCCAACGACGCAATATTGCGGTAACTCTTCGGTAAACCATGTATTCTGGTCATTAATTTGACGTTGCAACCTCCCGTCGCCCTCTCACAGCTTGTACCAAGATCCGAAACCGACCAGGGTGCTGATTGCATATGCCGAGTACGCAGCCAAGAGGCTAGGTCTCAAATCAGCCATGTTTGCGATCGAATATGTGCGGCAGATCTGCTCCGCTCGATCGGCGTTGCAGGCCCCGGTATTGCCTGCTTATTGACCCTAGGAGGCATCTAGAAGCATTCTCGATTTGCCCATATATTGACGTGCTTAACGAACTAGAGAGCAACATACAGGGAACCGGAGTTTCAGTTTCAACGGCAGGAATCTTTCTTCCTTGGCGTATTCCCGAGCAAGCCTCTCGTAGCACGCCTGTTCCTGGTGTGGGCACACCAATTATTGCAAGTCCGCAACGACAAGCCCAGACCCATACGGTAACAGCAGGGACCTTGAAAGTGAGCTAAGAAACCTGGGGTCCCGATTGATATTACGGCGGGTACGAACACTCCGTCTGCTGGGGCTCTGTTGATAGTTGCTTTTTCTCGCCAATCCCCGCTCCTCGTGGTTCTGGTTTGACCACCTTTGGAGATGTGTGTGGGGATTCGACAGGGGAGGAGGACTCGCTCTCAAGGATGGGTAATATTTACCATCTTGTAAGTATCTAATCACTCTACCCTCTTTGCTTTTCCGAGTCGCATGCTTCAAAATGTGCTCACTTTCCCGGCACCCCAGTCCCAGGGCTCCCACATCTCTGCACGAGCAATAATAACCCACCAGCAACTGATTCCTTTCCTTTCCATTAGCATAGTTGTTCAGGCTGTGAGTAGTCCTGATTCTTATCGCAAGTTGCTTCTTCTCTTAACTCATTCCGTCCTGTTCCTCAAGCAAAGACCCATAGACGTAGCATGTCCACCACCCGGTCTTAATGCAAAATACCGGGTCATACAAAATGAGAGACAGGCCGCAACAGATAGCGTTAACAGCATTTGCTTCTCAGATTCTCAGCAGTGATTTGATTAGCGTGTTCAAAAGTCTCAAAGCCCCAGTGTGCTTGTCAAGTGATCCACGTGGGATTGTCATACCCCAACTTTCTGAATCTGAATCCCACCTCCAGCATAAACATAAGATCATGTGCCTTTCCTGATCCTCGAGCGACCTTGTATTTAAGAATCTTCATCGGCCGCGAAAGCTTGACGCACTACCGATGAAGAAATGGATGCCTTTGCTTCCGAGTACATGGCCGAACCGCCTGCTGGCCAGGGCCGGTTCGACGCCGGGACCGTCACCTCAAGAGTGCTGACTTTGGGCGGCGCGCTTACCTCGTTTTCCATTGTCTTTGTTGGCATGAGGGCATTCACAAGGGTATCTCTGACCAAGAAAGCCTTCGGTCTCGACGACTGTGAGTGAGCTGCTACAATTTCTGGCCCATCTGGTTTTAAACGATATTATTTCCCCCGCTAACGGTTGCACTTCCAGATCTCATCGGTATCTCGCTGGGGTTGGCCATAATCTTCTTCGGCCTCTCGGTCAAGCGTGAGTTCGGCTCGCCAGGGCCCGCTTACTCTAATACATACTGACTCTGCCAGTATGTGAGCTCGGCGTGGGAGTTCACTTGTGGCAGGTCAAGCGCGCCGACTTCTCTCCTGGATTTCTGCTGGTAAGGCAGTCAGCTCTTTGGCAGTCGTTTTTATGCGAGATACTGTCCTTTTGCCGGACCGTTCACAGCTCACTGCGTATCCAGCATACCTTCATCGCGATCCTCATATACTCCCTTAGCGTTACAACGGCTAAGCTCTCCCTGCTTTTCCTCTATCTGCGCCTTTCGCCAGAGCGGTGGTTTAGAATCGTCACTATGGCGTTCATTAGCTTTGCTACGACCTACGCGCTGATCTACTTGCTCCTGATTATTTTCAGCTGCAGACCAATCCAGGCGTCTTGGGATCTTTCGGCCCGAGCCGGGGCGACATGCGTTAATAAAGGCGTAATCTATCTGGCTCTCAGCGGAACCAACATCGTCATGGATATCGTTTGTCTGGTCCTCCCCCTCAAGATCATCATACCTCTTCAGATGGCTAGGAGGCAGAAGCTGTCTTTGATTCTTCTGTTTGCCACAGGAGGACTGTGAGTCGACACTCGTTTCGAAAAGAATGGATTTACGATCCGATGTCGCTGATGGTTTATAGTGTATGTATCTGTGCCATCAGACGCACAACTATCCTCCCGCTACTGTTGAAAAGTAAGGATTTCACCTTTGACCTCCAGAAACAGCTGAATTGGGCATCGGTCGAAGTTAATGCCGGGGTGATGTGCGCCTCTATTCCGGCTCTCAAGCCGTTCTTCATACACTACCTGCCCATGTTTGTCACTTCCCGCATGGGCTGCTCCAAGTGCAAGGGGTTAAACCCGAACAGCAGAGGCTACCAGACCACGAACCCGTACATAACGAGGGTCGCAAATCTCAAGAAGCCCCGCACCGTCCAGTCAGAGGCCTACAGGCTGCATTCACACGACGACGTCTTGTTTTCGTCGAAAGAGGTGCCGAGGGATGGCGAGGACGAAGACGTTGTGGGGCCCTGGTTCGGCAACGAGTTTCGCAGGGACTGCACGGGTCGCCGCATGACCATCATCTCGTCGAACCTGAGGGATGAGGATCGCTGCAGCGTTCATAGTGAGGCAACTGTTCAATCAGGGGCTGGGGGCAGTTATCGTCAGACTCCAGCTCAGCGAGTGGCAAGCATGTGCATTAGGGTCACGACGGAAACAAGGGTTGAATACGAGCGTTCTTAGGTACATTCTATCAGGCTGGGTTGGCGGTGGTTTGAAATTCGAGGGTAGCGTCGTCTCTGCTTGGGCCAATGACAGAAGCTGTCTCTGTCGTTCTGCACAAGTCTAATTCACCTCTGCACTATTTTCCACAGTGATCTAGAGTTTGTTCTGAGGCTTCAAGTGCAAGACGTCTCTGAGGTCCTTGACTTCCGTTCCCGGTCGAGTGGCCACGGGTCTCGATATCCTGTTGCCATACTTCCACTCCGGCCTCAAACCTCGTTCCTTGCTCTCCAGGGCGTCCGCTATGTAGTCGCCAATGATGGGGAACATCTTGAAGGCGTGGCCCGAGTCTCCGGTAGCCAGGAGCAGAGACGGATGTTTTGGGTAATTGTCAATCAGCCAGTGGGCGTCGGGCGAGTCGGTGCACCAGCAGACTCTGGCTCCGAGGAGTGGCCGCCCCGAGAACTGCGGCATGACGGTATCGATGAAGCGTCTGATGGCATCGGCGGCTTCTTCGGGGATGCCGTCGTCTGGGTGAGCGCTCGCATACCGAGGGACGGAATAATGTTCCACTTTGCCCGAGGGGTCGGTATAAGTCCCGACGCGGTACTGGTATCCTGGGGATCCGTCGCAGATCTTCATCCACTCTTGGTAAAGTGTTAGCAATCACTTCTGTCAGTTTGGCAGTTGGTGACCTACTGGTTTCGGGGTCCGGCTCAAACGTGAATCCCAGCTCAAAGTTGTCCACCACCGGAATCCCCCTCCACTGGGCAATTTCCTCGTCGGTCAGTTCAATGTGAGCCAGAGACCAGCACTTTGTCCACATCTCCCTGGATAGCTCGGGGAGCACGGCCGGCGACGCGGCCCCGGTGCAAAGTATGAACCTATCCGCGCGCACAACGCCGCCGGAAGCAACCTGGATTCCAACAAGGTTGCCCGAACCGTCGATGCTCAGCCCGGTCATGGTGCCCTCAGGGCCGGAGGCGAACTCGACGCCCATCTCCAGTGCCTCCTGGCCCCATTTCTCGAGGGACTTCTTGGCGTGCGCCCAGCCGCCTTGGCTGTTCCAGAGTCCCTTCCATTTGTCGATGCCGTTTGCGCCGCGCAGCTGAGGCACGTGCTTCGCTATCTGCTCCTTGCCCTCGACCAGCTCAAGACTGCCAGCCTGCCCAGCCTTCCTCAAGTTCTCGTAAGACTCTTTGAGGTGCTTCTCAGCTAGTGGGTCTCCTGATGTTGTGACGATGCGGCCCTGATTGGAGCATGAGCAATCAATCATGGCAGACAGGCCTACTGTCCAGAGGAGGGGTTCGCCAACTCACTGTTTCGTGAAATATGCCGTTCCACTCCGGTTGTCTCCAAGCTTCGAGGGCTTCGAGGGCCAGCTTGGTGTAAAGAGGCTCGTCGTACTCGGTTCTGATGATTTTGTTCAAGTCATAGCCCGCAGAGTCGAGACTAGGCAAAGGGTGTCGATCAAGACATTTGACGTTTGTGTAACCGCGTTTTGCCAGATGGTAGGCGGTGCTGATCCCAAAGGTCCCCCTGTTGTTTTGTATTTAGAGATGCTCTCAGCAAGATAAAATTCGATGAATGCTGATGAAAAGTCACTCACGCGCCGATGATTACGATGCTCGAGGTCTTGGACAAAGAGGGGTTGCTGCCGGCCATGCTTGTACCAAATGATCAAGATTCTCTCCAGGGAAGAAACAATACAAGAAAAGAAAAGGCCACGTAAACGGTCACAGGCCGACGTTCTCAGGGCATCGTTATTGACGAAGTATTCCCAGTGGTTTTGTAGTCCTGAAATTACTGACGCATCAGATGCTTCCAGTGCAGAAGATGACGAACTAGGTTGACCCCCATCTCAACTCCATTGGCCCCCCCTGCATCCCCTCTTCTGCACAGTCCTTAGCAAGTGATAATTGGCCCGTTTAGCCAGTCAACTCACGCATTCCGGACGAATTAGTCCAGGGGTCCACGCCGGCTTGGACCTTCCCTTCCGCTCCAACTCCTCATCCCGGCCACGGAGATGTGACGGATGGAGAGGCTCACGTGCCAACAGGCTTTCACCGGCCCGCATTACTCGCCGCTTCTCTGTCTCTCTGTCTCTCAGTCTCTCTGTACCCCGCCCTTTCGGCAGCACCATGCACATAGTACCTATCCCGTATAGTCTTTGGATTATCGGGCGAATGGGAGAAGGTGTTTCCTTTTACATAATTCACTGGGGCCTGGGTCTGATAGCTTGGACCTTCCATAGAGCCCCCCCCGCTCGATTCCCAACCTGCCAGTCATGGAAGAACCATCTACCAAAGGGGAAAATGATATGGACTGTGCGGGGGTTTTGGAGTTTGGAGAACAGATAAACTGATTAGGATGGCGGCCCCAAACTCTGGGGAAGGTTGATACCGGCAGATAAAGATATCACTCTAACTTAAAAGCGACTTGAATCTTGGGTGTCGGGACACGGGTATATAAACACAGCACGCGAACACAGTTCCCTCGCCGAACAGCGCAGACCAAGTCAGTCCGACACTCAATCACTCTTTTTCATAACCGGTCTATCCTGTCCTCACGTCACCAATGTCGAACGTGACGAAGAAAGACGACGACGACAAGGTTGCCGCCGGGGCACGCCCGGCGGTGGCCCAGCAGCAGCCGTCCGACGTCGAGGCCGCCGACGTCGAGGACCTCGACAAGGCCATGACCTACGCCATCGGCGAGATCGAGGAGCACTTCGACATCGACTCGGACAACTCGCCCTTCCCCGAGGTCCGCGCCAACGTGCCCAACACGGACGATCCGACCATGCCCGTCAACACGCTCCGCATGTGGATCCTCGGCGTGCTCTTCACCATGGTCGGCTCCGGCATCAACCAGTCAGTTAAGAATGTTGTTGCGGGTGGAGATTTGTACCGTGCTGATGCGGCGTGCGTGCTCTTAGGTTCTTTTCGATGCGCTATCCCGGCGTAACCATCTCGTCGCTCGTTGCTCAGCTGGTCTCGTACCCCGTGGGCTGCGCCGTGGCCCGCCTTCTGCCCGTCAAGAAGGTCCGCGTCTTTGGCCGCTGGGACCTCGTCATCAACCCGGACCATTCTTTCAACATTAAGGAACAGTAAGTAACTAGCTAAGGAGATGAATTGTTGACCCAGTGGTTTACTAAGCCTAGAGAAGTTCCGTAATCACCATCATGTCCAACCTGTCCTTCGGGCCCTCTTGGGCCACCGACATCATCCAGGCGCAGAAGGCCTCAGCATTCTACGGCCTCGACACGCCGGTGGCCTACCAGTTCCTCCTCGGCTTGTCGATGCAGCTGTTCGGTCTCGGCATGGCCGGGCTGGCGTATCGCTTCATCGTCGAGCCGCCGCACATGATCTGGCCGTCGACCCTGGCCAACGCGGCCCTGTTCCAGACCCTGCACGGCCGGGCGAACCCCATTGCCGACGGCTGGAGGATCTCGAGGTATCGATTCTTTCTCTACGTGTTCGTCGGCGGCTTCTTCTGGTACTGGCTTCCGGGATACCTCTTCACAGGCCTGAGCACGTTTGCGTTCGTTTGCTGGGCTGCGCCGAGTAGGTCACCCCCCAGCCCTTGCACACCCCCGCTCAGTCAACATTTGTTTGCTGACATTGATAGATAACGTGGTGGTCAACAACCTCTTTGGCATGTCCACAGGTCTCGCCTACCTGCCCACCACTTTCGACTGGTCCCAGATCGCCTACAACGGATCTCCTCTAGTCGTTCCCTTCTGGGCGCAGGCCAACGTCTTTGCTGGCTGGGTCGTCATCTTCGCCATCGTCACGCCCATCCTGTACTATACCAACACGTGGTACACATCCTACCTCCCGTTCTCGGGGGCCGATACCTACGACAACACCGGCCACCTCTACAACGCCACGCGCGTTGTTGGCAAGGACGGCAACTTCATAAAGGAAGAGTACGAAAAGTACAGCCCAGTCTTCATGCCGGTTACGTTCGCGCTGAGCTACGGCATCTCCTTTGCCGTCATGACCTGCGTGCCGACCTACATCTTCATCAACTACTACAAGGAGATCATCGGCGCCTTCAACCCGGGCCGGAAGAAGGACATCCATGCCCGCCTCATCGAGAGGTACCCCGACACCAGGTGGTGGTGGTACGCCATCATGACCGTCGTCGTCCTGGTCCTGACCATCGTCATACAGGTGGCCTACAAGACCCAGATGCCGGTCTGGGGCGTCTTCGTGGCGTTTGCCCTGGCCCTGATCTACCTCATCCCGACCGGCAGCGTGTACGCCGTCGCCAACCTCAACAGCAATGTCCTCACGGTGCTGGGCGAGATCATCTCGGGGTACACCCTCCCCGGGAAGCCCATCGTCATGCTCATCTTCAAGTTCTACGCCTACACCGGCCTCAGCCAGGCCATGATCTTCTCCTCGGACATGAAGCTCGGCCTGTACATGAAGATCCCGCGGCGGACGCTGTTCGTGGCCCAGCTGACCGCCTGCATCACCGGCTCGCTCACGCAGAACGCCGTGCTGCTCTGGATGCTCAACCACGTCGACGGCATCTGCCACGAGAGCCAGCCCAACGGCTACACCTGCCCGCAGGGGCGCGTCAACTTCTCCTCCAGCATCATCTGGGGCGCCATCGGCCCCGCCCGCCTCTACAGCGTCGGCAAGATCTACTCGAACCTCTTGCACCTCTTCTGGATCGGCGCTCTACTGCCGGTGGTCACCTTCTTCCTCAAGAAGAGATACTCGGAGAACAAGTTCCTGCGCTATCTTCACTGGCCGCTTTTCTTCGCGGGCACGGGCAACGTCCCCCCTGCGACCGGCATCAACTATACCTCGGCGTTCGTCGTCTCGTTCGTCTTCAACAAATGGATCAAGGACAAATTCCCGCATTGGTGGGCCAAGGTGAGTGCTCTCTAGATCTTTGCCCGTTACAAATAGCCTCGCATGACTGACAGTGCAACGACAGTACAATTATGTCCTATCTGCCGCCCTTGACTCCGGCCTAGCCATTTCTGCCATTGTAATCTTCTTTGCTCTCGTATTCCCTGGCGTCCAACTCAGCTGGTGGGGGAACAACATCCAAAAGACCACAATCGACGGCCAAGGCATTCCTCTGAAGGCCATTCCTGCCAACGGTACCTTCGGCCCTGCGACCTGGTCATGACCCGAGACTTACCCTTTTCCGGTTAAGAAAGAAATTGAGCTGAAGACTCTCCTCGACTTGTCAATATACCAAAACCAACGTGCCCCTTTTCCGTACCCGTTACACATATTCCTAATACAACAGGATGGCGAATTACGCCGCCGACGGTCCCTTGTTCCGTCCGTGTCGAGAGCGCTATAGTACATAAACCCGCTCGGATCATATCACATACATACAAAAAAGAAATGACAGGCATTCTCTCATCATGATTCTAGAAAACCCTCCTCTTGAGAAGAAAGCGTCTTAAGCAAGACTCATGTTGTGACACAGCGGCGCGACGAAGCGAGCCCAGTCATTAAACGCCTTGGTGCTGGGCGACGGCTGACTCTCTGAGGAAAGAAACGACGCGGCCTCGCGCTGCTTCCAGACCTTCTCAATGATGGAGCGGGTCCTGGTGACATTTGCGAGGGAGTCTGACAACTTGTCCAGGGCGTACAAAATGAACGGCCGCGCGTACCGGGGGGTCTCCTCGTCGTCGTCCAGCTCATCCGTGGCCCACTCGAGCTCCTCGGTCGGCTCGAGCTGGCAAGCAGCCATGAAGAGCGGCCAGGTCAAGCCGGCCTTGACACCTGCCGCGAGGAGCTTCGCGACGAGGCGCAGGATCTTGATCACGCTCTGCCGAACGACCGGCGTGGTCGGGGTCGAGTCGTTGAGCGCCGAGTGGAGGTACAGCTCCACCGTCAACCGCTTCAGTTCCACCGTGTGGCGGACGCTCTCGTCGTCGCTCTCGCTCTTGAGCTGCGGTTGCCGGAGGCGCGAAATCAGCCTCATGCGCTGCCGCTCCAGGTCCTGCCAGCAGCTCTCGGCCGCGGCGGCCGACAACCGGTTGTACTGGAAGCTGAGCTCTGTGATCTCGCCAATGATGCTGACGAGGTGCGGGGAGCAGCCCATCCAGAGGTCGAGCTGGTCCTCCTGAGCGGACCAGAAGTCGTTGCCGAATATGGGCTCCTCGCCGCAAGCGGTTCGTCCCATGACGTCGTAAAAGGCAAAATATCGCTCTGTGAACCTGATGATCTGATCCCAGGGGCCCTGCTGCTGCCTCGCCCCCGTCTTGGCGACATCCGAACCCGTGCCTTGTCGTCTGAACCTGATGAGGTCGCGGGCCCCCCTCAGATGCGTGACCCAGCGCTTGTCGCACTCGGCAATGATCTCCAGCTGGCAGAGGAGCATCATGAGGACAAGGATCTCCGAGTTGGCGGCTATGTCTATGGAGGACTTGTTCTCGAGAGTCAGGCGGAGCGACCGGATGACCTTTGCCGAGTAGCTCAGAGCCACGGGCTGGTACGTGTTGTCGGTCCTCGCCCTATGCGAAGCTGCGAGACCAAGAAGGGCGTTCATGAGAGCGGGCGAGGCAGATGAGACGGCGAACGGGAAGATGAGAGCCGAAAACGGCGATTCGCCCGTTGCGCTGGGTATCGTCATTGGGCAGATGCGGTTTAGGTAGTAAGAGAGGAGTTGTGACTCTGCCTGGGTGCTGAGTTGAATGTACGTCACCGGCTGATTTATGGATTTCAAATTCCTTCTCAGGGTGAGAGCGGCCGGCTTCTGGTCATCGCTGGAGCTGTCATCGCTCGAGTACGAGGACCCGGCCCTCGCAAAGTCGCTGACGCAGGTGTTCAGAAAGCCGAACGAGTAGACGCGGGTGGGCACACTCCAGTAGTTGTCCAGGGCCGTCGTCGGCGTCGAGGCGACCTTTTTCTTGTTGTTAGCGGCGGCGGCTCCGGATTTCGACCACACGCCGGCCCTGCCAAACGCCCGGCCGACGTAGTCAGTCTCCCACTTCAGAACCTGGACGTAGACACAGTCGGAATAGCCACGGGAGGTGCACAGCCCACAGTGAGGTTTGACCTCGTCGCACCGGATCTTGTGCAGGCGGCAGCGGTGGCAGCCCCGATGACTCCGTCGAGAAACCTGCTTGGACGGGTCCTTTCTGCGTGGCATCTCGAATGAGCCAACTTGCGGTGAAGGTCAGTTCGGATGGGCAAAAGGGGAACAAGGGGAGGAGATTGTTAACAGGGGCTGGAACTGGACAATAACAGCGATTGGTACTCCTCCGTACTCTGTACGATGGGGCAACGGCATGGACATCAAGAGATGGTATCCGGGGCGAGGTGGGGGGGACGGACCTTTACTGGAGCAATAGAAAGCAGTATATCGGCTGACTAACATCCCCAGTTGGGTTGGGGCGGGCCCGTCTCCAACTCTTCTGTCGCCAACAACCTGGACCGTCTGATACACAAAGTAGACAGTAGAGTTCGCTTGAAAGCCCGCCCACCCCGTGAACCGCGCACTATTGAACCTTGATCTCGGAACTTGCGAATCTGGAGTGCGGCCACGCGCCCGACGAGTCTATCTCAGACAAAAGCCAAACATTCAAGTTGAGGAGGTGCTCTGCTCTAACTCTGGGAGGCACTCCATTTGATGCCATTTCGGGCTCGACTTCGACCCTGTGACTCGCGGTTACCCAAATTAAGGCTAGGCACTGGCGTAGGATGAGGCTCTGTGTCCATCTATATCGACCGCAAGAGGCTTCAGGACAGCACGCCGGGGTGAGATGTTGGATCATGGCAAACTATGCGTTTAGGAGGAACAGGCACTCTTGCCCTTTACCGAACTTCCCACCACGAGACTACGGCAGATACTGTCGTCAGATCGACCAGGAAACCGATACAAAAGGCCAGCCCCTGGAAGGTGTCTTGGGTCCCAATGCGGGGTGGCCCAACCCGGCATGGGGGAGCTGTCGCAACATGTCCGTCTACTCGGTACACCAAATGATGACACTCGAATAGTAAGGGGCGCATTTGTCCTTATTCTCTCTCGGGGCTTCGCCGGGCTATTATGTCGGTCAAGACGGGATGACCCTCACTCCAAGCTCCACCCAGCCAATATAGGTAATTATATGGCATTTGCTACCTTATCGACACAAATCCACTGGCCGGTCGGTGAACTCTTATCGACACCGATTCACTGGTCAGGTAGTTAGCTTAGATGAAACCACCTATAGTTAGGTAACAGCTGATTAGTAATTGAACACGGTCGGTCCGCCGGGCCCTCCTCCGGGACCCCTCCCCGCCATGTCCACCGCAAGCTCCATCATCATGGTCTGTCTTAGGGTCTGCAAACCTTATCTACACACATAAACCTCCGCCAACATGAGGATCACAATTCCAAACTGGTCGGTTAGCTCAGTTGGTTAGAGCGTGGTACTAATATGTCATCTGATATGTTGAGTGATGCCAAGGCCGGGAGTTCAAGCCTCCCACTGATCATCTTTTGCGGTTAGGGTCCCATTTTTGGTTATTCAAGTACCGGTAGTTGGCAACAATTTTGGGATGAAATATGCTTTCTTCCCATGCCTGCTGTGAGGCCAAGTCTTCGGGTTGCCTTGGCGGATGAGATGAGACAATTTGCTGGATAAACACGAAGACATGGATGGACCCTTGGACCAAGTGAGAACGAAGGAGAAGAAAAGTAACAGATATTATGAGTGCAACCGTCTTTCAGTCCTCGTATTCGCACCGAAATTCATTCTCGTAACTGCTACCTACTCTTGGCTTCTTGAACTCCCTAGACACTCATCCGTCGGGTGATTCCCCCCCCTCCCCCAACAGGGTATCATGTGTAGTGTATAGGATTTACATGGGAAATATTGTACGTATACGGTTTACCACTCCCCGAGCTACAAGAGCCTCTATCCCACTCAATGACCTGCTTCAAGTGGTTTAGCAGACCTGTAAGCCGATCGACACGCAGGCCTCCAACTGCACATGTTGAGGTCGCTTTGAAGCTCGCCAGCTATGTCGGCACACATCTTTTCCCTGCCGTAACGGTGATGGCAAGCCTTTGGAGCGACAAGGTCGGTCAGGTCAGTCACCGAGGGCGTCGCCTTCGCCGGCTGGCGGATCGTCAATGTACTCGGGGAGCAAAGTGAAGGTAGGGGCAGCTGGGTCGAAGCCAAGTTTTACCGCGCGCGCGAGAATATCGTCAACCGTACGCTTGGGCATTCCAAGGACTTCCGCGACCTCTTCAGCTGTTTTGCCAACGATGCAGCTTCGAAGGGCAAGAACAACTGCCCGTAAGGCAGTTTCAACGCTTGTCATGACAGCGAAGAAGCTGTGATACTTGCAAGGCAAAAAGAAATGGTGTCGCTGTTGGTGTTGGTGTTGTGATGAAAATTACTATTCTGGGGGCCCGTATCCGAGATGCCGATAACGATAAGCTCCACCCGGTACCTTGGTACCCTTAGGCGGATGCCCGTCCCGAGACCAGCATCTCTTTGAGCTTCATCACCGATAAGCTGTTCCAGGCTCCCACGCCCATCCAATCCCAACAATCCGAGCAACCCGAACACCCAATTTCCCCAGACAGAGCTTCGAACGCATACAATGTCGCCAGGATGACGGCCCCACGCCCCTGGACTCCCCCCCTCCTCCTCCGCATCCGGTTCACCACCTCCATCCCGGACCTCGACCTCGACATCCCCTCCCCCTCGCAGACCACCGTCGCCGCCCTCAAGCACCTCATCCGCGGCCGCCTCGCCCAGCCCGACTCCCAGCGCCGCCTGCGCTTCATCCACCAGGGCAAGATCCTCCCCGACGCCTCCGCCCTCAGCGCCGTCCTCCGACCCCTCCCGCCGCCGCCGCCGCCGTCGTCCGCCTCGCCTTCGTCGACCGCGTCCGCCGCGCTCGGCGGCGCGGGCCCCGACGACCCAAAGGGCAAAGGCAAGGCCAAAGCCAACGACCCCGCCCCGCCGCAGAGGGTCTACGTGAACTGCAGCATCGGCGACAGCCTCACCGACGCCGAGCTCGCCGCCGAAGCCGAGGCCGCCCTCCGCGTCCCTTCCGACCGCGTCGGCGGCGGCCATGGGTCTTCTCCCTCCTCAGGCGCACCCCCCCGAACCCCCGGCCAACACGGATCGAACAACCACCAGTCGCCGCAGCCGCGCCCCACGCCGCGCGGCTTCGACAGGCTCCTCAACGCGGGCTTCACGGCCGCTGAGGTGAACCAGCTGCGCCTGCAGTTCCGCGAGATCCGCGCGGCGCAGTACACCCCCGACACGATGCCGAGCCCGGACACGATGCGCTCGCTCGAGGACTCGTGGATCGACACGAACGCCGCCGGCGCCCTGCCCGGGGGCGGCACCGCCTCCGCGGGCGCGGGTGGCGGCGAGGGTGGCGGCGGCGACGACGCCTTCGGAGTCATGAGCGGCATACTGGACGTGCTGATCGAGGGCCTCATCGTCGGCTTCTTCTGGCCGCTGGGGTGCCTGGGCTGGCTGTCGCGGGAGGAGAACATGCTGTCCGGCAGATGGCAGGATTTTATTGGGTTCGGCGTGACATTGAGCATCATCATTGGCGTTATCAGGGCCTTTTCGGGCGACCGGTAGAGCAGGGTTAACAGGGGGGTTGGGTAGTCATCCTTATGGCGTTTACACGGCTGTTGCTTTTTCCCCAATGATACCAAGCATCAGGAGCAGAAGTAGCGGAGCAGGAGCTGCAGGTCAGGACATGGATCACGTATAGTAGAGAGACAGC
The DNA here is from genome assembly GCA_030867255.1 of Colletotrichum somersetense. Classification (NCBI taxonomy): domain Eukaryota; kingdom Fungi; phylum Ascomycota; class Sordariomycetes; order Glomerellales; family Glomerellaceae; genus Colletotrichum; species Colletotrichum somersetense. The sequence continues at coordinate 32,370 of MU843665.1, read as the reverse complement.
AAAAAGGGCCATTATCTGCTTCATTGGTGGCCACATGGAGGAAGGGACATTTTGAGGGCCCCCTGCAACTCCGAATCCGCACACACAAAGATTCTACATGGTATAACACCTCCCTAAAACCTTCAACGCCTGTATGTCCCCCGGGGCTACATGAAGAATGAAGAAACAAGAAAGGGCGGGGAGCTAGCTAATGGGAATCAAACTAGGGGTGGCCAGTGGGTAATGTGGCCTGAACAAACCTTATTTTCTTTGTTTTTTAGAGGTACAAACTCTGGGCCGCAACAATGTCACGGCGAATCTTGGCGAGACTGTCCTCGAACTTCTGAGTCAGCTCGTCGCTGCCCATGACTTTGGCACCCTGGCCCATCTGACGCAGCAGCTCCTCGAGGCGGCGGAAGAGGCGGATCAAAGAACCCTCGTAGGCATTGGTCATTTTACTGCGTCGTGTCAGTAAATGGCAATAATACAAACAAGGACACTCATTCCAAAACTTACCAGATCTCGGCAAACGGTTTGCCCTGGGCCCAGGAGTAAACAGTCTCCATCAGTTGCCACTTGAAGCCGGCAAGGTATTCCTCTTCGTTGAGCTCAAGCTTGCTCTCGCGACTGACCTTGGCGACCTGCTTTGCTTTGGCCTGGACTTCGCGGAAGGGCTTCGCCAGCTCCTCGCGGAGGCTGGCCGTCTCGAGCTTCTCGTCCAGGACGAAACAGCTGAGCGTCGCCGCGATGAGCTCGGGAGACAATTCGTTGAAAAAGCGGTCGAACAAAAGCTCGGCGAGGACAAGCTCGTGGCCCTCGGTAGACGAGATTTCGCAGGCGACACGAGCCTTGAGCTCGACAACCTCGGACTCGTTGAGGAACCCAAGACGACGCAAGACACGCTTGCGAGCCTTGAGCTCGTCCATTTGAGCAATGCTGTGAAGTCTCGCAATCTCCTTCTTCTTGGCCTTGATCTGTTCACCCAACTTCTCCTTGGCGCGGTACTGGAGGTACAGCTGGGGTAGCATCGGTGACCCGTGGAGAGGGTTGGTGAGAAGACGCGCCTCCAACATCTCAATCTTCCTCATCAGAGCCTTGAACGAATCGTCATTAATTCCCATGTTCTCGACGGGGTCCAAGATGGGAAGACCATCAGGGAAGCGTCGGTGAACCTCTCGGAGAGAATTGCCGACTTCCTCGAGAGCCGCCTGTGATTTGCAGTCCTTCGGCATGAAGACCCTGATTTGACTGATGGCCTTGACGCAAGTCAAGAGACAGGGCACAATCTCGAAGCGAGCCCCGTTGCCGGGTTGTTCGGGCTTGGGGTAAGGAACCAGCCCTGAGGGGAGGTCTCCGGAAATCAGTTTGGCACCTTCGGCGATAGGGGAGCTGTTTCGGTCCACGACCATCATGACATCAATGACGCAGGACTCTTGAGGAGGATATTCGGGCTCGGTGGGCTTGCGTGGTCCGCGTTTGACCAAGTTGGTGACAACACCCCAGCCGAAGTCGGTACCTCCAACGGTGTTGTTGGTCTTCTTGGGATCATGAATGCGAACCAGGCGGCCAGGCTGCATGAAATCGGTGCAGTGTTCAGGATGTTGGATGACCGCACGCATATCGCTAGTGTACTGCTCCAGCTGGTTGCGCAGGTTGTAGTAATCCTTAACGGTGGCCTCGTCGGCAATCGACATGCTGTCCCTCTCTTGCTGGAGAGCCATGAGATCGCGCTCCAGGGTCGGGACGCTGGCGCCAGTCTGGAACTGGTGGAAGCAGCGCTCAAGCATAAATTCGGGGGAAATGGCCTCGATTCTGAGCAGGTTCAGGATCATGTTGTAACCGAGGTAGAAGGCCGAGTTGAGGCGATCTTGCTCGCCGACAACAATGGCGCGCGCAGTGTCGGGCTCCATCTTGTCGTCAATCATCATGATGACAATACCGCGAGAATCCAAGCCTCTGCGACCAGCACGTCCAGACATCTGGATGTACTCGGAGGGTGTGAGAGGTCTCCGCTGAGTACCGTCCCACTTAGTAACCTGGGTAAAGACAACGGTCTTGGCAGGCATGTTGAGACCGATGGAGAAGGTCTCAGTCGCAACGAGCACCTTGATAAGAGACTCTTGGAAGAGGATCTCGATGGTCTCCTTCAAAATAGGCAAAAGACCAGAGTGATGCACACCAATACCCTTTTGCAGAAGAGGGAGCAGGTTCTGAATCTGGGGCAGCTCGCGGTCGGCTTCGGACAAGCTCTGGATGGCGTTGTTGAAGACGGTCTTGACCATGGCCTGCTCCGAGTCGTTGTTGAACTGGAAGTGGGAGATCTGCAGAGCCAGGTTCTCGACCTCCTTTTTGCTGAAGTTGAAGATGATGACGGGGTGGAAGCTCTTCTGCATAATCATGCGGACAATTTTGGATATGTCGGCTTTCATGTCGGCCGCTGCTCCGCCCTTCTGGGTCTGCTTCTTGGCACCTTTGCCCTTCCAGCTTGCGCTGGCATTATTGGGATCTTGTCCCTTGCCCTGCTCAATCAGGGACATGGTCTTCTGGAAGTTGCCCTCTCTGAAGACGCCCTTCTCGTCCACAACCAAAAAGATACCATTGCCACCAGCAGGGAAAAAGTAGTTCTGAAGAGGCGTGGGTCGGAAGTCGGTGTAGACAACGTGGCACGCCTGATGGTGGATTTTGGCGATCCATTCTGCAAACTGGAAGGCGTTCGGAATGGTGGCGGACAGAAAAACGTAGCGAACCTTATCGGGGAGCAGGATGATGGTCTCCTCCCAGACCACACCTCTGGTCTTGTCGCGCATGTAGTGAATCTCGTCAAACACGACCCAGGCAACCTCACGCATGATCTCGGAGCCGCGGTACAACATGGATCGCAGAATCTCGGTGGTCATGACCAGGCAACTGGCAGTAGGGTTTATGGTAACGTCACCGGTCATGAGGCCGACGTCGCCGAACAGTGCTTCGAAATCTCGGTATTTCTGGTTGGAAAGAGCCTTGATGGGACTCGTGTAGATGACTCTCTGATTGCGCTTCAAGCATTGGGCAATGGCGTACTCGGCGACGACGGTTTTTCCGGCAGAGGTATGGGCAGAGACAAGCACACTCTCCTCTCTCTCAATGGAAGCGACGGACAAGCTTTGGAAAGGGTCCAGCTTGAAGTTGTACTTGCGCGCGGGCTCGGCGGGCGGCTTGTGCTCGGAGAGCGGGACGTATTCGTAGTCCAGATCAGGAGGCAGGGCGACCTGGTGCTGGATGTTGTGGGACAAAACAAGGGCCTCGTCCTGCGCCTGGGTAAAAATGGCGGCACTCGCGACCTCTCTCGACTGGGCAGTATGGAAGGTATCTGTCAGGACGGGCTGGGCCTCGTCTTCCTTCTTCCTTCGCTTGTGGCTCTCCTCCTGCTCCTCAGACGTCGAACGGGCGTCTTCGGCTTCCTCCCCACCGTGGTCGTCCTTAGCGACCTCATCGGCGTCGGCCATCTCGGCATCCTCTTGCTTAGCGACCACACCGTTCTTGATTGCGCCATCGGCCTTGCGCTTGTTGCTCTTCTTCTCCCTCTTGCGCGACTTCTTAGAAGGCTCAGCGGGTTCGGCCTCGCTTTGCGACTCGGGCTGCTCCGCGTCGGGTTTAGCGTCGAAGACGTCGAAAAGCTCGTCCATGGTGGGCGACTGTTTGGTGCCAAGCCGGGGAGATAAAATGACCCAGGGCGACAACAAAGGTGGTGATGCCTTGGTATTTGAAGGGGTTTGCGGATAAAGGAACAGTAGTTAACGGAAGTCAATCGCCTCGTAATAAATAGAAGGGACTGTAGACAACCAAAGGGGGTCGAGCTGCAGCAAACCGGCTCTGCGAACTCGTGGTGTTGGGACGTAACGGGGGCTTCGTCAATTTTGACTGGACCCAGCGATGTGCGGCGGGCGCGATTCCCACTCCAAGCGCTCTGGTAGAAAGTTGGCGGGTGAGCAAGGACAGGAAAAGGCAGAAAAAAAAATTCCATGGAATGGAAGAGGAAAGACTGGAGCCGGTGCACCAGGCAGGGAAGGCGGTCACACCGGATGCAGCTTCGAAATCACAGCTGCGGGACTGGGTGATTCTGTCTTGGTGTCACGTGAAATTACGTAATGCACTGAGCCTTGGAGATTCTTTGGAGCTTCGCGGACCACACACCCTCAGACTACCCTTTCGTATGACTTCAACACCACAACTACACCACCCATTGCGCCTTGCGATCGCCTCAAACCCCACCGCCAAAGTACGAGCGACCCACCGCCCGCCCAATTGATGCTGACCGGCTCTCTGTAGATGCTCGCCCGTGCCGCCGCCCGCGCGGTCCCCCAGACTCGCACCGTCGTCGCCCGCCGCGGCTTCCAGACCACCCGCGCCCAGATGTCCTCGCCCTACCACTACCCCGAGGGCCCCTACTCCAACATCCCCTTCAACCCCAAGTCCAAGTGGTTCGGCGCCGGTTTCTGGACCTACTCTGCTGTCGGCTTCTTCACACCCTTCGGCATCGCTGGTGCGTGCTTTTTTTCCCCCGTTGCTCCGGGTTTTCCCCCTCCCCGAACTCGAGTGTGCTGACGATCTTTTCTTCAGTCTACCAAAGCAACAAGCCCAAGGCTTAAGCGGCCACATACGCGTTTCCTTGAGTTGATTGCGAGTGTACAGCATGGATTGGGATGTCGGGACGGAGGACGACTATGTACATAACCAGAAATAGACACTTTTCGTCCTCAGCGACAGCCTAGCACCGAGTCACATGTTTCGCGAACTTGCAGCATATCGTCGAGAACATGGGGTCGTCGCAACTCCAAACTGCCAGATGATCGTGTGAGGCACAGCCGGGCTCGGCACGTATCACGACATGGGATGAATTGTCGGGTAAGGTGGTTCAGACCCCAGGGTTTATACAGTGAGCTAAATTATTGGTATCTTTGTCTATGAATATGTTACACAGGTCGCCATTGTCTTCTGACCACCTAAGGCTTTGGCGGCTCCGGCTGTGAGGGCGTCGGGTCCGGCTGCGAGGGCGTCGGGTCCGGCTCCGCGTGCTTCGCGTCCTTGCTGTTCAAAAGCCTGGCCAAGTAGCTCTCCATATGTTCCACCTTGTTTGGCGGCAAATCCCATCGCTTCCTGAACTCTTCGTACACCTCCAATACTCTTTTCCTCCTTTTTATACATATCATGAAAGCCCGGAGCGCCCACATCATCAGCCAGGTATCAAGATAGAGACCCTGGACATTATTGTCGAGCGCCTGAAGCAGCGCAGCCAGGACGTTTTCCAGCCGGGCGGGCGTCCACGCGGAGAACAGAACGTTTCCATGTCGCATGAACCCTTGGAAAAGGGCCAAAAAGATACCCCCATGCATCGGTACCTTGTACGTCTTCATCTCCTCGAGAAACAGGGCAACCTGGGCGAGGTCGCCACTCTGGATGCTGAAGTGGTTGATGAGGATGCGAAATGTCCGTAAATCAGGGGTGACGTCTGCGATTTGCTGCTGCTGCTGCTGCTCGTTGTTCGGGTCGACTTCGATTGTGGCCTTTGCTGTCCCTGGCTTTGCAACGACATGTTTCGAGCCAGTCTTTTTCATAAAGTCGTAAACCTTCAGCACGGCCTTTTCTTCGTCGCATCGAAGAAGGCCAAAGATGACGCAGTTCAGCACCACTGTGTCAACAGTCTCCCCGGCTTTCACCATCTCCTTGTAGGCTGCCCGGACGCCGTCGGCGTGCTTCTGGAGTCCGAATAAATGAATAAGGCTCACGTGATGGTACCGGTTGAACGGGATGCCTCGTGACTTCATCTCCTTGTACAGCATCTCGGCCAATGCGTAATTGCCGGACTTTGACGCGGCATCGAAGAGAATATTGAACGTGACGGAGTTGGGAGTGGAACGTTTGTGGACCTCCATTTCCTTCCACAGCTGGAGAGCAGACTCTGCCTCCACTTCAGTAGTTTTAGCAACAAACTTTGTGGCAGCAGCGAGAGCGTAGTTCCATTCGTTGCGCCGGATGCGTATGCCGCAGTCCTTCATATCCTCTATGAGCGTGAAGTATCGCAACATTTCTTTCATTCCTTTTCTTGCCACTCTGCCGCATACCTTAAGCAAACGGTGGCGGTACCGCTTATTCAGGTGCATCATCCGGGGCTCAGGTAACGCGGTGTACGCTTGGAATATTTGGCTCACGCTGCCTCTCTTATTTCTCAGCCTGCGGTGGACGATGATTGCCAACCAATGTGCGAGCTCCGCAGTGGTTTTGTCGCCGAGAGATTCGTTCGGTGGCAAGTCCCACTCATCGTCCTCCTCGTCCGAGATTATAAGTTTTGCATGCTCCGGCTGGGCATACCTGTTGAGATGAGGATCATCGACAAGCTCCAGATGCTCCTCCACAGTCCCAACGTCTTGGTGGTCCATGAACGAAAGAAGCTCCCTTTTCCTTCTCAGGTCACCCGTGCTGTTAGGCTGAGGGACAACAGCATCTGTGGCGGCCGCGACATTGCTATGCCACCGAATGCGTTCGTGGCAAGGTGTGTTCGAGTAAGTTGAAGGACGGGGGCGACCCGAGGGCGCCGGCAGAAAGGTCGACAGCAGCCATGAGGCCGTCTGTGGACATTGAGTAGCTGGCCGTCGAGGACATCGCGTATGGTCTCGTCGGCATTGAAACACCGGCGCCCCCGAGGATCTGTTTGCTCGAAGCTTCGACCGAGAAGAGACTGCACCTCTGGTCGCGGGATGTGGAATCGAGAGGATCGCACCGCAGACAGACCCGTCAATCCGGTTTAATATTCGCATGGGCTGTCGAGCATCGCGGGCCAATGTATCACCGTTCCATCGAGGAGCGCAAGCTCGCTGGTAGGCAAAGAAAAAAGGAATTGGTGCTGGTTGTAAAGAGCTGCAAACTGACCAAAAAGCTTCGGGGCAGTTGGGATGCGAACTATTATTTCGCATATCGATAAAGTGGAGCCGCAAGCCAGAGCCGGGGGCGGCGTTAGGATTGGCCGACACTCCAAATTTCTGAGCTGCGCTTCGCGAGCGATGGGAGCTCAGGATCTCGAACCAGCATTCCGACGACAGCAACTCCCGCCCTACCATTGTTGCATTGTCCGGACCAGTGAGCCTTCGTCCCCGGGTGGAATACCAAAACCTCGATTGCGACGACGTGCCTAGGCCAGAATGGGTCGACAAATAAGGCCCGCCCGGGTATACCAGGCCGTGAGCCAGGAGCTCACCACTAGGGTCCTACCCAACTACCCCGTCCAGGAACCGCCATGGTTCCAGGTTATGAGAGACATTCCGCCTTCCGAGATCCTCACGAGGCCCGTCACCGTCCAAAAAGGGCCCAAGAACCCCAAGCTGCGCAAGCCGAGCAACATCTACAAGCCTCCCAGGATAACCCACCCAGAGGACAAGCTGCGCGCAACATTCTACAAAGACCACCCGTGGGAGTTGGCGCGCCCGAGAATCATCCTCGAGTCAGATGGAAAGGATGCGCGGCGATGCAACTGGGCCAAGGGACTGGTCCAGCCTGGTCTGCCCCTGACCGGTGAAAGGTGAGCCTGATCAGGATGTGTGTGTTGATCCAGGACGCAGGTAACTAACGGCGGCTGTGTAGTGTCGTGCAGCGCCAGCTCTGGCTCATGCACAACGCCCACCTCGACCGGGACCAAGCGTACGATGTCGCGAGAAAGGAGTTCTATGCGTTGCGCCAGGAGGAGGAGATCGAGAAGCGCGTTGCCAGGGAGGAAGCCAGACACGTCGGGGCGTACTTTGGCAAGAACAGGCTGCAGATCGGCATGGATCTTGAAAACAAGGAGTTTGAGCGCTGGAAAGGCTGGGCGGGCGAGCGGACGACCGCGATGGAGCAGACCCAAAATGCCAACTACTCGAACTTTGGCGAGGAAGCGAACGCCGAAGCGGATTCGGAACCGACCTTGCTTTAAGTTTAAGCAGAGGTGTTGCGGCTTCTGTAAGTGTATGTACTACAAAAACCCATGTATAATACGAGCACATCAAGAAGTGTGTCATGACAATGTGCATCTGTCTGTTCGTGTTGTAAAGCCGTCTGTCGGCTACCTTGTTCGACCTCGTTCCCGGACTTTCCCCCAATCAAGATCATGCCCTGCTTCGAGGTTCGATATCACCTCGTCCTCTTTACAACCATGCAGCCTGCATTCGTCACACCATATGCCTTGGCCACCTTCTCGTGCTGGACCAACAGCAAGTCGGCAATACCGGTGCGGTGGAACAGTTTCCCTGTCAGACTCAGAGTGCGGATTCGTGCCCAGGACTCGATGTAAAGGACTTGCATTGTGTCCTCGGGTACAATGAAGAACACCTTCAAGACATAAGCGACCAGACCGACTATGAAGCCCGTGGCTGGGCCGTTGGTGAGGATGATGTCGGGGAACTGCTGGCGGCTTCTTGCGCCCTTGAATGGGGACGACAGCAGCAACGGAAAGATCTGGACAACAGACAGCAGGGCGGTGATGGGAGTTGTGAGGAGGCTCTGGTGTATCTTCCGGGCCCTTGCAACAATGTATTTGTCGTAGGTGCCGACTTGCTCTTCTCCATGAGCGCTCTTGAGGTCGCCCTCGAATGCCTCGAGATGCTTAAGAGACATGGAGTCGCCGCTGGATATGAGATAGCGTCGATGCATGTTGGGCACGTTTGGGAAGCCAATCTCCATCATGGCCAGCATCTCTTTCGTGTGACCACCAGAGCCCAGCACGACCAGAAAGTAGGCTCCCCTCAGAAGACCAAGGCCTGCGGTGTCTTTGGCAGCAACATCGGACAATAAGACAGGACGTCTCAGTCGGTTTTGCTGGAGCTGAAGATGACGGGCCTATGGAGCATTAGTGACTGATGAAATAGAATACTTGATTGTGCGGTCATACATACCGTGACGAAGATGAGAAGCGATACGACACCCAAGAACAGAGTTGCAAGCAGGGCCCTCCAAGAGGAACGCAACATAATGCCCAGGCCAAGGGCACAGAAAGCAGAGGCGATGCCAATCAAAGTAGATGCGGCAGCCATGATGAAGGGGATGGATAGAACCAAGCCCCTGCCTGTGTTTCGACCCCTGTCTTTTCAAAGAGCAACAATGAAATACGTCCAGGTTCTGAGGCTATATCAGCAACGTGTTGCAAATATCTCCAGGCAACGCACCAGCAACCTGATTGAGCAAGTGAAGCTTGCCTTCTCAGTTTGGTCTTCCTTCTCAGAGCTCACAAAATTCCTGGCGCACACGTCCCTAACGCAGTCTCTTTGAAGCGGCAGGGTTTCCCCAAGAGGAGCCCTGTTATTGTGAAGACTGGTCAAGCGAGTATCGCACTCCTCTTGGATTCTGATGTGAAGTAAAGTGAAAGTAAAGCCAGACCAGCTGTTGTTAGTGCGCAGTTTACAGCGCCCCAGTCATCACTCAGCAGTTGTGGGGATGTGCTAAAAGCCCCTGCGGGATGTCGTCCTAAGGGGGTGGAAGCCATAATCCGGCGTGGTTTATTAGCGCATCCCACCTGTAGCTGGGTACCTACAGTGGTTACCTACCTACCTACCTACCTAGGTACCTAAAGTAGGCTCCGACACAAGAAGTGCAGCCGACAAAGAGAGTGGATGACCTCATCCTCCCTCCTCCTGGTCCCCCAAGATCCCTGCACCTTCCCCTGCGTTCACTCAGGAACACCCCCAGACCGCCCGGCAGAACCCAGAAAGTTCCTGGATGCAACAATACCGAGGACACACATCCCGTCCACCTGCGTATGTAAATGCTTTGCACGGCCCGAGGAGCCTTGGACCTCAATGCGACATGGCCAAGCTGAGGAGTGGCAGGTTGCTAACCTGTTTCTACTGCGGGAAACGCTCATCAACGAGGTATGACGGCTTGATTCGCGAGTTTCTCTGTCTCCATTGCGACGCGAACAACTATCTAGACGAGGCAAGTCACTCCACGGCGCATCGCGCATCGCGCATTCCGACTCGGTCTGACAATCTATAGCAAGGAGACATCACCGACCCGCCAGTGGCCAAGACAACATCTGTGCCTGCTACTACGACATACGCGACGGCGCGATCCCATTCCCCCGACTTCACAAGCCCATCACAGAGCATCTTCTGTCCAACATGTCTCAAGAATCAACACCTCTTTACCAGCTCCCTGGCGCAATATCTCCCCGACGACCCTGACCACCCCGACTATGCCGAATTGGAAAAGAACATGTACAAGTTCCGCCGGCGGCTTGAGCAGAGATACCCTCAGATATGCGCTCAGTGCGAGCCCAAGGTTCAAGCCCAGCTGGACCACGCTGGATACACGGCCAGGACCGACCACCTGCGGCGCATGATGGATAGGAGCAGGAAGAATCGGGTCGCGCCTAAGCAGCTGACGCCGTTGGACATCGCAGCCAAGGCGGGGAAATGGCTCTGGCTCGGAGGAATCGCGTGTCAATACACGTGGCACGTTGCCTCCCTGGCAATTGTCTTCGGGCGGCAGATGGACGAAGGACCGATGCGAGACCCCGATGCCGAATCAACAATCGTCCAGAGGCTCTCTATTGCGTTGACACTACTCCTCCCCAGGCCGGAGCGGCTGATACACTGGAGCTTGTGGGCGAATGTCATCAGCGTCTGGTGGAATCCCAAGTTCGTCCAGGTGTTCCGGGGCTTCTCTCGGCATATCATTGGGCTCTCTCACTGGTACACATTTCAGGGACTTATCTTGTTTGCGAGATTCTTGGCCATGAGAATGACAGAACTAAAGGGGGGTCGCGCGGCTGAAGACAGCGCCCAGATGAGCATTCACGGCTTGATGGCGGCTCTCATGCTGACGGTGAGAAACACGAGTCTCTCCTATCACGAGACATTGCTCACTCTGGCCCTAGATATACGTCCTTGCACAACGTTCGGTCCGCATCGATACGACGCCGCTATTCCGGACCACCAGCACGCCTGTGGCATCGCCGCCGAGGCCGCAGCAACAGCAATCACAGCTCCGCGGGGATGACAACAAGAACATGGCAAACCTGTTGGATGATATATTGGCCGAGTCCGGCTCCAGGCCAGTGGTACCCCCAAGCCCAACCAGCGTTGGCTCTGATTCACCGGCACTCTTCCAGAGAGAACTGCAGCATCGATCGAGTGCCCGGAACGTTGGCTTGGGCACGCCACAGAAGCCACCTCAGCCTCAATATGCAGAGGAAATGGACTGGTCGCCGACGCAATCGAAGCACCGCGCTTTCAACGATTTCGGGCCCCCCAAAGCACCGAACCAGGTATTCGGCCAGCCTGATCCGGGACCGAATTCTAGCCCGTTCTGGTACAAGGTGCCCCCCGCGCCCATCACGCCAGCTCAAAGGCTTCGCAACGGCCCCAAGATACTCGCGAAGCCGGTCGAGAAGAAGTCCATCTTCGCCATCGGCAGCCCGAACGCATCCGGAAGAAGCGCGCCGGCCGACGACGAAACCGGCGGCGCGAGCAAGGTGGCATTCGCGGAGCCCAAGTTCTTCGCGCCGTCGACGTCCAACCCTAGCGATCCGCGCAGCTCGCTGGCGGACCTGCTCAACACGAGCTTTACGCTGAGCCAGGACGAGCCTGAAGAGGGAGAGGAGGGCGAATCAGGAAACCAAAACGCCGAGCCTGCCAACGCCGGGCCCTTGGCAAGGACGGGCGGCCTGCGCAACAACCGGCTGTTGGACGTGTTCACGTTGGCGATCGTCCTCAGCGCGTGGCTCCACGCGACTTCGGCGTCATACCCGTACAGCCGGGACGTGATGTTTGGCGCCATGGTTCTCAGCATGGGCATTGCCATACACCTCACGGGCGACGCGATCAGGGACATGCGCAACGAGAGGACGGCCAGCTGGGCGTCCATCATCAACACGTCGCTGGGTATTGGCGAGCTGGCGGTGGCATGTCACTTTGCGCTCCAGATTTGGGGCAACCGCACGCCGACATCGAGCGTGCAGGGCGCCTCTGTCATTGGGGCGATGCTTGCGCACGAGATGTGGAATGCTGCTTGCTAAGCACCATCCGACTTGTTTGGTAGGGTGGGCATATATGAGATGAGTAACACGAAGCACTGGTTGGCGTTTTTCTTTACCGGCGTTGTATGACTTGGGATAGATAGGGCTGCATCGGGGAGAGAGGGGGAGGGGAGGGGAGACAAACATTACCCGAGCTGCGCGCGGACGGATTCTATTCCAACAGTATAAGTCCGCCGCGGCCGCCCGCCGGTTTGGTTTTCCTTGTTGGGTTTCTGGAAAGGTCTAGATAGCACGGCGTCGAACGGCGAAACCAGCAGCCCGGGGCGCCTGGGCGACAGACGGGTGAAATGGATCTGCCTTTGTTTTTGTCCCCCTAAGAAACTTTGGAGTGCGTCACCCCGACATTGTTCACCATTCATTTTTACTCATCATTTTTCGTTTCCCGCACACGTGAGAGCAAGAAAGTGTACAAACCCACCCATCCACACCACCTGTGCGTTTGGCATTCGCATTCTCTAGCTCCGCGGTGTGGTGTGATGTAGGGAAGAGGGGTGGGGGAAGGGAGGAAAGGAAATGGACTTTTTCTAATTTTTTTTTATGCTTCGGTAGACCCGGAGCCGTTTTGGCAGCAGCGTTGTCAGAAAAGGTAAGAGGGAAGATGCTGGCTTTTGGGCAGGTGTGCCGGACTGGGATGGAGGAGGAGACGATGCGTTGCTGATGAAGCTCTCTCACCCCATCCGAGCGGACCGACGACACGCGGGGGACGTGCTAGAAGCCGCGAAGCTGGGGACGGAGGGGGAGACAGGCTGGCAAGGCGCGCCCCCGTCATCGCCTGTCACGTTGTCCGTGGCTCGATGCTGCGCGGCCGGCTGCGCACTAGAAGGCGCTCGAATGGCACAGGCTCTGGGTTCGTTCTCTCTCTCTCTCTCAGAGGTGCTTGGCGAGCGCCGCGGCCCCAGCAAGCGCGTTGTTACTCAGAAGAGGGTGTGGACAGGAATCATGTATAAACTATACGATGTACATACTTGTCGGGATAGGGGAGGGAGGAGCTTCTTGGTCGTCAATACCTTTGGGATACTCCTACAGCCGTTGGCACACTCTGATTCCGTTCATTTAATTAAAATGAAATCGAACAGACTCATTTTGAGCCTTCCGGGACTAAAGTCTCTAGGACTGGGGCACGTGAAGTTGATGCGAAAGATACCTACGGACGGGTATTGACTACTGACACAAAAAATAGGGTTGGGGGCCGCTGGGGAGGCCATGACCACTCGGGGAGGGTTGACGCTTCTGGCCGTTGTGCCCTGTCGCCCGGATGTCAGCCGCAGAGAGAGAACGAGAGAGAAAGAGATTGCAACTCTGTTTTCGGGGTTCCCTGCTCGGTGCCGAGTTGGACCGGCGGGCAGGGTGAAGGTGTGAGGGTTTCGGTGAGTGATATCAGCACAGGCCCGGATAAACATCCAGGGGGGCTAGGGAACGGACATTATGACATCGCGAGCCCCCATGTGTCGTCGTTGGATGCGCACAATGCAGAGGATTGCACTCACAAAAGACGCATCCGTCCTGCCGACACCCGGCTGGCATTGCAGTACGGAGTACATGATGCTCGGGTCCCAAAGTCGAGTGGGGGGGGAGAACCAGAGGCCAGTATTCGTAATGTTTCCTTCCTTGATCCGGCTGGGTTGGCAGCGTCACCGATTCCGTGACACGGAAGCGAGGGAGGGCTGGTGAGGTAATGCGCCACGAAATGGGTCGAGTTTTGCATTCCTTTTTCTTTCCCCCTTTTCTTATCGCTGACGGCAGTAATATGAAGGTACCAGTGGTCCGGTACGATACAAGAATCCGATGCGCTTGGGTGGCATTCCAGCTTGCGCAGCCTGTCATCATCGTAACCATCATGCCGTGGCGTGCCTGTCAATCAACCTGCCTCTCCAATGCTCGACCGACTGACCCTGTGCGGGAGAGGTTTCGTATGTGATTACGCATGCTGTGTGTACGATGTATATATGTACATGACGTAAGATGCAAACCGAGGACGGTCATTGTTCTCCCATCGACAGGGGGGAGAGTCTATACACTACGGATACATTGTATGGAATGGCGATGAGTGCCCTCCGACGGAAACTAGCGGAAGATCAGACGCCCTGCCTGCCACGACTCTCTGAGAGTCGGCTTATGAGCTTGCTTCGCAACGCATAGCGACACGAGAAAGCAAGGTGAACGAGAGTTGGGACGAGGCGAGACGAGGCAAGACGGAATCCTTTGGAATTGGGGACGTGTTAATGGCGGACCTTTTCGGCCCACGGCGTACGGGTCCCCGTGATCGGCAGAAAGGCGAGGAGGTTGTCGACGTGGCTAACGCGGTCCAAATGACCGGTGGTCCAGAGACGCAGGGTCCTTGGTGACCGAATGTATCCGTTCCCCAACCGCCCTAATAAAATTACTGGAGGACAAGACCGACAAGACGGCTTCGCAGGGACCAGACTCAGCAGAGCAGCTGTGCATTACCACCTGGGTACACTCTTAGTATACAGTATAGGTAGGGCGTGCGCAGCCTTTTAGCACGCGCCAGTCCATCTTCAACGCTATCGAATTGAGGTCGAGACCATCGTTGGGTGCATAGCGGGCAGTGAACTAATCGGAAACAGCTCTTCGGACGGTGTGTGTTGGAGCATGTCTCTCCTCACGTACGTACTGCACAGGACGAGTCGAGTCTCGAGTGTGGTAAACCGCCGCCACCCACTTCGCACCTCGGAGTTAGTCGTTGGCTCGGAGGTAGTGTACCTAGAGAGGAGGACGGTGCAACGACGGGCTGGATCAACCGCCGCCTTGGAACCGTAATTACGCCTTTGGTTGGCAGGAAAGCCTGACGGAGCCGGCGTCTGGAAGTCTGCAGGTTCCAGGAAGCAGGCAAGCACGCCAGCCTGCCTGGCCTCTCCCAGTGGCTGAGCGTCCAGGGTTCTTGGTGTCGATCTGTGGCTGCGACGCGGACGGATCGCCTCCCGGCCTCTTCGATCTGCGTCGTCGTCGTCGTCGTCGTTTGTCGTTTGTTGTTGGCTTGGCGGTCTCTGTCTCTTGTCTTGTCACAGCACAGTCGACGACTGAGCCAGCCCACCTCGTCCGTCGTGGCAGACGTTGAGGGGTCGGTCAGGTTTGGCAAAATGGAACAGTTTGATCTTCTCTCGCACCTCGTTGCGCGGCCAGCGGGTGGTCCCAACTGCATCCGTTTGACCGGGTTGGTGCAAGTTATGATGTTGACGGTGTTTTGTGCCTCTGTTGCCCTTCGGTGTTTTGTTGATGGTAGCTGGAGCAGGACGGTACGTACCGTACCGGGCATCAGATACCTAGGTACCTAGGTATCCGTACTATACAGATACATACATAGGTAGGTAGGTTTACACTACTGCTTAAGGACGTACCTTATACAAGGGAGTCAGTCCCCTCCTTTTAAGGTGACATAGGGGCACATTAATACTGTCAACACAGTTGGATCAAGAGGATACAGATACGACCTGCCTGTCCACCCAGATACACTACCATGCATCCGTAACGGTAAACCTAGTACGGAGTATACATTGTTTATATAGTAGCAGAGTACAGAGTACACCGCGCTGGGTATACATGGCGGCATTCTTACTCATGTCACGCTAGACTTTCTGCTAGAACATGATGCGAGATACAAGTGCAGCTAGTGATTAGTGCAGACACTGCAGAGAAAAGTACGTATCTTTCTGTGTTTTGTCCCCTTCTCTTCTGCCTCCTTTCCTCACTTGCCTGACGACCGCCCCCTCCAGGTCTGGCTTGGCTGCACCTCGCTCGTTTGTGGTTTAGGCACATACACACACACATTACACTACTTACACAGGTGGGTAGGTACATACCTACCTGTAGCATACCACTAGTTACCTGTACTACAGGTATGTACCTGCTAAAGACTACCACTACGGACTAGGCTGCCTCCATGCACACGGCCCCCACACTCGGCTCGGCTGAATTGTGCGATGTATCTTCATTTGCTTTTGTGGGAGGAAAGGTACAATGTATCCTGGTCTGGTCTGTCTACTTACCAGTACAGGTTAACAGTACATTGCCTGGTTGGCATTCCGCCGACCTGCCCACCCTGTCTTCCGACCGTCGTCTGGCCTGAGGACTGCGAGTGGGCGGCCGGGTCCAGCCCACGGTGCCCACCCGCTACAGCCTAGGGGCATGTCACCTTTGTGCATTGCATTGTTCCGAGTGGCACCTTGAGATTTTTCTCTTTTTTTTTTTTTCCTCTTCCTCTAGCCTTTTCTTTCAACATTGTGCTTTTCCCAAAACTTGAATCAGGCCGGTTCGCTCTCTCGCCCTCTCGCCCTCGCCCTCGCTGTCTCTCTCTGTTTACTCTCTCTCTCTCCTCATCCAGTCCTCGGTAGACCATAGACTTTGGATGTCTCTCCTCCCCAAATACCGTGATATGATGCCACCCTCCCCTCACCACGTCCGCTCGGTCTCCAACATAATAGCAGCAAAGTATCCTTAAAGTGCCCGTATCTATTTGTACCTCTGCAACCATTCTGGAAGCCCCCCCATGCTTCTTTTCCTGGTTGCTGTGGTCCATATCCCTCGCCTCCGTTCGCTTCCTCTCTCCGTCTTCCTCCCTCTTCCTGTCCCCCACTTGAATGGTCATTCTATCTTCCCCCCCAGACTGTTCAGCCAATACTTCAGCCTCGGACCTGAGACAAACCTCAAGGCAGATCTTCCCATTTCACCTCATCTCGTCTTGGCCAAGCAATTGCACGAAGCCAAGTCAGGCAACACCCCAGGTACCGTACGCCCACTCCCCTACCGGTACCCGTCTGCCCACTCTCTCCTTGCCTGCCCGCCCGCCTCAACCTGCCAGCCGACCCAGGTACATCATTGCAAGTACACCGCCTCCTCTGCACCGCGTATCTGTACCTCGGCACGGCGTACCTGATCCACCATCCATTTCACCTGCGCTTCTTCCTCTCCGCCGCACCCACGTCCCTCCATCACATTACGATGCACATTTACTAACCCGCTCCTCCCGCCGACTTCCCAGGGTCCCTTTTCCCTCCTACCTACCTTACATCTGCCTCTTTTCACTCAAAACCAATCCCCTCGCTTCCTCGGCCGCCTCGTCCACATTCATCACCGAGGGCCCTTGCGAGCATCAACCACCCACTCACCCACCCACCTGGTCGCCCGCTCGCGACACAACCAACACGACTTACTACTATACTACCCTTACCTTACCCGCGCACTCGACAAGATGGACCTCAATCTCCAACTTGCCGTCCGTCAGGTCTGCGTCTGTCTGTAAGGACACGCGAAGGGACAATCTTCAACAACTGCCTCTTGTCCCACGGGAGGAAATCCAACCATTGCACGCTTTTCAACCGAACCTGAACAACTCGAATCAAAATCGAACGCCATTCTATTCCGACCTACTCACGCGACCTCTTACCTATTCCTAACCTTCATCCCACCGCTGTGCCGCTGAACTATACCGCCGCCCCACGAACCCCGAAAACCCGTCCCAAACAGTCACGCGAGCAAGACTCCTCTCTCTCTCTCTAACCCCGACCTCTACCAGTCAACTACACAACCCCGTTCTAACATGGCTGGTGCGACGGTCTCTAAAAGGAGTACAAGAGTGTTCCTCGAAGACGAAGGCGGCCACCCAGAAGAAGACCCCGCCTACCGCCCCGCAAGGCGCAATTCCAAGCAAGAAGACTTCATTCCCCTCGAGCTGGCCGACAAATACCAGGCCAGAAGCCCGTCACGACGAGGCTCGCGCGAGTCCGTGACAGCTCCCGACTCTGCGGCCGACGCTTTTGTCCAGAAGCAAATCATCATGGTTGTGGAAGATGAAAAGCCCGAGGCGGTCGTCCAGGCGGAGAAGAGTCCGGCGCGGTTCGACGATGCACTCACAAAAGTTGCCGGCCAGCTGAAGACGCCCCTGGCTTCGCCCATCTCTTTGAGTATCGAGCGAGTCCTACCCATCGACGGGAGACCCATCAACTTTGGCGTCGTTGTCCCTGGTGTCTACCGCAGCAGCTATCCCAAGCCCGAGGATTTCGGCTTCATTCGGAATCTTGGCTTGAAGTCCATTGTGTAAGCCATTCCTGATTACTCATGTTTCACCGAGCCCCAAGTGCTGACCAATTCGACAGCACCCTTGTTCAGAAGGATGGTGTCGATGAGCCTTACACTGCCTTCATGTCTGGCAACGGCATCCGTCATCATGTGTTTAACATGAAGGGCACGAAGAAGGAGGCCATCCCCATTCGGACGATGAAGGCCATCTTGCGGCTGGTCCTGAACCGCGAACACCACCCCCTACTCATCCATTGTAACCACGGCAAGGTGTGTGGGCTCCAGTCGCCGTCTCACTCTGCTACTCAGTTACTGACATGAATACAGCACCGCACTGGTTGTGTTGTTGGCGTGGTTCGCAAGGTCACAGGCTGGGAGCTCAGCCCCATCGTGGATGAGTACAGAAGCTACGCCGAACCCAAGATCAGAGACTGCGACATCAAGTATCTCACCGACTTTGACCTTTCGGATCTCTCAAACCTGTTCGTCCACGATGCCAAGATGCGGTTTCGCATCCGGCACTTTGTCCGGGTGACCCTGTTCAGCGTCTTTGTCATATTTGTGTGGCTGTTGTCCGGACATAGAATGCAGGCAACGGCCAAACGGGTCAAAGACGTGAGGTGACCTTCTCTTGCGGCCGCAGCTTGCGGGTCCTTGCATGATTCTTGGCGTTGGGCGGATGTTTACCGAAGTCTGAATTTGGTGGAGCATGCCACAGCACACAGCACACTCCCAAAAGAAATACGGGCCTCCATTGCCCAGCAACGATACCTTTGAACAGATGACGAGGCAGGTCGGGAAAGAAGAACGGGGAGAGAGGCTGGACACAGCATTGGTGAGAGGATGGGCGGCCAGACACGAGAGAGTCGCAGTATTTGAAAGGGGGGGCAAACGGAACAGGAAACACACAAAAGTTTGGCAGTATCGACTGTTGGGGGGCCTGGCAACCCAGTATATTTTTTTATGTTATTTGTTTTACTTTTCCTTTGTATGGATAGAAAGAAGACGGGGACTCATCAAGGGCTGAGGTGTCTCCTTTTTGGCGTTAAACTCGGGATTCCTGCGGGCCACCGCACTAGGCATTTTGCCCTGTACTGATTTCCTTCTTCTCCGTTGTACAAATAGCTGGGCGGGCAGACTGATCACCCTCGGAGTGCAAGACTCTTTCTGGTATCCCTTCTCCTTTTCTTTGGTCTTCTTTTTATTTATTTATTATTACTATTATCATCATTATTCTTGTGGGCAACAAGATGGCTTCGGCTATTATCTCTCATCAAGCGTTTTATGAGATGTATGAGACTGTTCAACAGTATTCTACAAAAAAGCCTCATTAATGAGGACCGCCTTCTATTCCATCCGTCGTCTTTGCTCGTTGGTTCCTTGTCGGGCATTGGCTTCGAGCTCTTCAAAACAATGCCAATGTGTCGATCCTATCCCCAGACGCCGCCGTTTCGCGTGTCGACGTTTCGTCTCATGACTCTCCCCATCCTTCCCATATCAGATCGGGGGATCTTTAATAATCGTACAAGCGACTGCCTTCCCACCCCTCGGAAATCCCGCCTCTTTTTCGTCTCGGCTTGGCCCTTTCCGTCTCTCTTTTTTCAACTCTAGCCGAGCCAAGACGCAATACAATGCCCGAGTGAGGCACCTCCTCCACCCACCGATAGGTAAAGGGGTCGTGTAAGCAAAGAAAACGAGACGAGAGCTGCTGTTCCCGTAGGCCCCCCCCCCCCCCCCCCTTGTGGCTTTCCTTTTCGCTCTTGTCGCCATCGTTTCTCTTCCCCTTTTTCCCCGCCGCGGCGTCGGGCGTCGGCGTCGATTTCTTTTTTACCGCTCGCCGCCCCAGCGGTTCCTCTCCTTCCTCGCGGCCTCGTCCCTCTTGCGGTCGCCGTTGGCGTAGACCCAGGCGCCGGCGGCGGCGTTGGCGAAGCCCATGCCGATGGCGGCGCCGCGGACGAGGCCGCGGGCGGTGAACTTGCTGCGTAGGGCCTGGCGGCGGCGCAGGGCGAGAAGGGCGTACAGGCCGGAGAGGGCGCAGGTGAGGCCGGCACTGTCGGTGGGGAAGCCGGCGAGGTTGACGTAGCTGCTGAAGAGGAGGGCGGGCGCGAAGGAGCACGGGAGGACCTTGAGGGGGCGGGCGTGCAGCGCGGCGATCAGGATCGCGTGGATGGCGGGCGGGAGGGGGTTTGCTGCCGGGCGTGGGGTGTTAGTTGGGCGAGCGAGAGAGATTTGGAGGCCAAGGGGAGGGGGGGAAGGTTGGTTCAAGGGTGGGTGCGCCTACTGCCATAGTCGTGGAGTTTGCTAAAGATGGAGGACTTGACGGCCTCGATGTCGGTGGACGCCATTGTCGTGAGTCGTTCCTGTTCCTGGCTGATGAAGCAGGTGGGAGATATCGTTCAATGGGTCTTGTTTGGTTTTCTTGTTTTTTTGGCGTCGACCCGCGGAATCCAGCCCAGAGCTAATGTACCTACTACCCAAGCTCCGAATGCAAGTGGCTCTTTCCCCATGTGGTGACGCGACTTATCGATAAGGAGAGGAAACAGCCAGGATCCTGGCTCGGATGAGTCAGCCGGAGCCGCAGCCAATTATTTGGTCCGTGGTTCCGGGGCCTCGGTGGCCCTTGTCAATTTCGACGTCCATCGAGTGGGCTGGAACAACTAACTGCAGAGTGTCTTTTCTGGTAGGGACAACTGCGACCGTTTTCTTGCGACGCATACGCGGTTACCTGGTTCCAACGACTAGCTAGCGAAAATCAAACCACCGAGAGACGAGCATTCTTCTCCGTACACCTCTCCCGAACGCGTTCCGCTGGTTGATTGATCGGTCTCGAGTCGAGCTAATTGCAGCTAGCTGGGTCTGCTTTTTAAAGCTGGTGCGGGGGAACTGTCTGTCCGGAGGGCTCCATCCAACCTAGCCTTGCAACGCCTATCTTGACAGATTGGCAGAAAAACCGCCAATCAACACCGCATCGGCCGACGACTGCTCATCACGACTACGAAAAAGCCCGTCAGCGATCCACGGGACACCGGAACAGATCTTTAATCCCGCAAAAAGAGCCCCCTGCTCTCATTTTCTCACCCTAATCCCACCGATTCGAACAGCGACACCCTCTCGGCTTTGCCCCGGCAACCATCACCGAAACCAAAACACAAATACCGGTGCTCCTCACAAAGGGAACGAAAGGGAGGCTTGAAAGTAAACAAACCGACAAATAAAACAGACCACCCACGAAAGCGGCACCATGCCGAGCGCAACAGCCTCGGGTGCCGACGCGGGCGGCAGCGGCGGCGCCCGCAGCCGCGAGCACAACCAGGGCAACCAGGGCCGGGCGTACACGGCGGAGCAGAAGGCGGCGGTGCTGCGGATCCGCAAGTGCTCGCCGACGGCCTTCTACGACATCCTCGGCCTCGAGGACGTCAAGACGACGGTCACCGAGGGCGAGATCAAGAAGGCGTACCGCAAGCTGTCGCTGCTGACGCACCCGGACAAGAACGGCCACGAGAACGCCGACGAGGCCTTCAAGATGGTCAGCCGCGCCTTCAGCGTGCTGGGCGACAAGGAGAAGCGCGAGAAGTTTGACCGCTTCGGCACGGACCCGGACTCGCGCTTCGGGCAGGCGCAGGCGCAGAACCCGTTCGGCGGGTTCGGCAGACGGCAAGGAGGCGGCGGCGGGGGAGGCGGGGGAGGAGGTGGTGGTGGTGGCGGCATGGAGGAGATGACCCCCGAGGAGATGTTCCAGCGGTTCTTTGGGGGCGGCGGGTTCGGCGGCGGCGGTCCGTTTGGAGGTGAGCTCCTTTTTTTTTTTTTTTTTTTTTTTTTTTCCCCGGTGACCTGCATCTGATTGAGAAGGGTTTTGGCTAACGAGGGAAACGCGCAGGCGGCTTCGACACGGGACCCCAGTTCGTCTTCAACTTTGGCGGCGGGCCGGGCTTCAGGGTGCACCAGTTCGGCGGGGCGCGGCCGCGGAGGAGGCCGCGCGACGCGGCGGCGGCGGAGCAGCAGGGCGGCGGGCTGTCGACGCTCATGGGCCTGCTGCCGATCCTTCTGCTCTTCGTGTTCCCGCTCATCTCGAGCCTCTTCAGCGGCGGCGGGCCGGCGACGCCGAGCATCGTCTACGACGGGCCCAAGGGGGCCAACACGCTGGGGCGGACGACGCCCAAGCTCAACGTCAAGTACTACGTCAACCCCAGGGAGGTCGAGGGCTTCAGCAAGGGCAAGCTCAGCCAGCTGGACCAGACGGCCGAGAACAACCTCGTGCGGACGCTGCGGTTCGAGTGTGAGAACGAGCTGATGGCGCGGCAGCGCATGTACGACGCCGCGAGCGGCTGGTTCTTCCAGGATCCGGAGAAGATGCGCCAGGCCGACGCGTTCGAGATGCCGTCGTGTAAGCGGCTGGAGACGTTCCGCGTGGGGAGGTCATGAGTATTTGTGTGTCTAATAGAGAGGTCGATGGATGTGCGTGTGTACGGTCATCCCCCCCGAAGGGTTGTGTAAGAAATGGGAGTTTTTGTCCTTTGCATCGGCTGAGAAATGGCCGGCTGTCGGGAGCTGTTGATGGGGTAGGGAGGAAGAGGGGGTGGTTGGTAAGAAGAGGACGGGTTTTCTGGTCTAATTCGGCGTTCTTGGGAAAGTAATGAGATTCATAGCATTGTTCTTGGAGGGGAGGTCCGCGCCAGGGCATTTTCCTTCTCCTGCTACACAGTATTATTCCTATATATTCCGTATCCCGCCTCCTTCCCTCGTCACCAAAGCGGCCCCGGTGGCTCGTTATTGTCAGCGGTGTCGTGCAAGTGTCCCGGACGACGAGTTGGGATGCGGTGGTGGCCCTCCAAACCGTGATTGGTATGATTCTTTTTCACTCTGCTCGTGAGATGGTTGTCTGTCGTTTGGCGCAGGCGTCATGGTTTCCAGTAGGAACTAGCTTGACGGGCATTTCGTTCTTCTATTGCTTACCATCACTGCTCTCACGCGCTTCTTGTCAACTCGTGTCCCCTCTAGACGTGTCTAAACAGCCTCGGAAAGGAAGTGTATCACTTGAAATGGTTGGTAAACCCGAGTTCCAACACCTGCCTACTTCTCTTTCTACTCCATCCCTTGTGTCACATCACAATTCGTAAAGCTGAACCACTACACTTCATGGACATTTCCCCCTACGCCTACCAGGGGAGATTTCGATACCCAATCGCCAGCAGGGCGCATGGATACATCCGCAGCCAGAAACCCGATGCTTGAGGTGCGAACCCATCAAAACATGTCATCTTTTTTCTGCAACGGGAACACCACTTGGGTGTTTTCAGGCGGATAGGGGCCGCTATAGCAACCACGGTCGTCCGAGGTCTCTTCAGGACGGACTCTCGATGTTGTCAAGGTGTTCATGCCCGGGAAAAAAAGGTGTGCTCGAAACAGGAGAGGCGAGCCTCTAGGGCCATGCAGCGGCGCGGAGAGTTTTGCACGACGGGGTGCTTGGGTGACGCCCACTGCGAGCGAACAACAATGAAGATTTGGGGGAAAAGGGGGGCGGCTGGAAAAAGCAGACGACGTCCAAACCATGCCTTCCGCCGCTGGGCTCCAACTCGGCTTGAAGGGTGACGCCATGCCAGTCGTTGCTGACTGGAGGCCGGGTCGATTGCAAGAGGGGCCCGTAATCTGGACGCCGGGAATTATTGGGTCGAGGAGGCAACAGCCATTTGCAGTATATCTATATCTATCAAGTCATTCGAATCATCACCTTCGGTTCGCAGGCTCAACGCCAGACCCCCCCCCCCCCCGCTTGAGATTGGTGTGGATGCTGGGGCCAGGGAGCATTTCAACCGGAAAGGGTATACTTAGAGTTCGGGACCCCGATTTCCATACCGTCCAGCGCAGTCGCCTGGTGTGCTTATTCCGTGCCGGGGTTTTTTTTTTTGGTTTTTTTGTCTCTCCTTTCCCGTTGAAAACTTGGATTTGTGGCGCAAAGCGCGGAATCAGACGCCGCGAAGAGGATGGACCGGGCCAAGTTATTGAAACAAGGGGAGCAAAAGGTGGTGCTCGACGTTGGTCAGATCGTAGGGTATGCAGACCCTCGGCCAACGACCTGTTTCCCTGAGGCCGCAGATTTCCTGTCATTACTCATAATACGAGGTTCCTGAGTGAGCCAGCCCGAATGCAACCTCTCCATCTCTGAAGCAAGGGAGAGATGAGGGGACGCCGCGGTGAGGAGGGCGATGAAAGGAACCACAACGATGGGAGGCGTACCAGGAACGCGTTTGTTTTGTGTGCGTATCCCAACAGGCATTTGCAGGCACGTTCCCCCTAGCGTCAAACCGTCCCATGGCCGCACGAACGGGCGGTATGAAGCATGTTCGACAAGAGAGGTGTTGAGATAAAAAAGATGGGAAATCGAGCGGAGTCGAGAGATGCCAACCAACGCTACGAGCAAGGTTCGCGGGTGCACGCATCCATCGTCTAGTCCTTCACTAATGCCCTCCACCCCGCCCCGCCCTCGGAGACATTTCATGCTCGACCAGTTCATGCTCGATGCGGGACCCAGCTCTTCAAGGAACCCAATGGACCCCATGAGCGACTGGGTCGTTGGGCTCGCAGCGCGTGGCCGAGGCCGGTGTGCGGCCCTTCTCTCTCCTATGGAGCCTGTCTTGAAACCGAGGCTCGGGCGCTTTTTTATTTTTATTTTATTTTTTTATTCTAACTTCTGTTTGTTTTATTTTTTCAAGTCGGAAAGGCCTAGACTGTGCACTATATGCGCATGGTAGGTACAATGATACAGCGCCCGCCTCCCCATGCCCGAAGCTTGAGCTTTAGCACGCGTGCACCAGCAATCCGGTGATGGGCTGTTAGTATAGAGCAGGAGCAGCTAGCGCGCTGCCCTCCCTCCCCGTCGGAGATGAAGGACGACGGACGGCGACGCGGGGTCTGTCCCTGTTCCGGAAGTGACGGGCACGGAGCACCGCGCGGGACCCGTTGCGTCATGGCGCGGGGACCACCCATGGGGCGGTGGCTGGAGGCGGAGGAAATGGCGAGTGGGGAAAGTACGTATTCTCTCTCTCTCTCTCTCTCTCTCTGGTGTGGTCTCTGATGTGGCTGAGGCGCTCAGCGCCACATCTTCATGTCCACCGGCGCCGACGGGGGTATCGTTTCTTCCCATGTTCTATTTATTTTTTCCGACCCGCAGTCTTTTATCCCGGGTGTTCCATGGTTGAGAATACCAGGATCGATCGATACACTGTATCGTATCTTCCATCCTCGTCGGTTTGTGTGTAGTCTTCCCGCCACCTCTCGGTATCGCGACGCCGTCTAGGTAGCTGAGCTTTCAGACGAGCAGGTGGCTGATTGGGGGGCGGGCGGGGGGAGACGGAGAGGTTGCTCGCTCGTATTGACGAGTGGACGCGCAAGCTCCGGCGGATGGAGGCTCCCAGGCCCGGGAAAGCTTACACAGTACGTACAGGCGAAATACCTACTTAATGGCGCATTGAAATGGCGTGGGTGAATAAGCCCGTGAAGGCTATTGTCGTCGTCGTCGTCCTCCTCCTCCCCCTGCGGATCCCTCCCCAAGTACGATATCGACGTCTGCCAGAGCAATCAGCCGCCGTGAGATGAGGCGGGCCCATCATGCCAGTTCTTTGAATGTGATGTATATGGGAGTCGTGTCTGAAGTACCTGCTGTAGGTACTGTACAAGAAACACAGCAAACACAGCAAGCACAGCAAACGCAGCAAACGCAGCAAACGCAGCAAAGAGATGACGGGATAGGATGGATGGATGCATGGGATACGTAGAGTGAGTGCACAGCCAGCCGTACCTACGTTACGTACCTTTTCCAGCTTACCCGTCTACGTTAGTGGTTTGTGGTGGGGGGGGAGAAAGGCGCACCGCCACTTGCCCATGTCCAACCATGACCAGTCCATGTCCATGTCCATCGCTGCGTTGCGTTGCG
This sequence comes from Colletotrichum somersetense, assembly GCA_030867255.1. Classification (NCBI taxonomy): domain Eukaryota; kingdom Fungi; phylum Ascomycota; class Sordariomycetes; order Glomerellales; family Glomerellaceae; genus Colletotrichum; species Colletotrichum somersetense. The sequence goes on along the minus strand of MU843665.1, from coordinate 6,385 downwards.
TTGCGTTGCGTTCCGTGTTGCGTGCATGCAACCGCGCTGCGCTGCGCGCTGCTCTTGCTCTTGCCGCCGCCAGTCGCTGTCGCTAGAGCACAAGGTGGTCTTGGCTTCCTTCGGTTTCCAGGTTCCTCTCTCTCGCTCTCTCTCTCTCTCTCTCTCTTGCAGCAGCAGGAAGGCTTGGCTCAGACTCGCACACTCACTCACTCACACACACATTCTCTCTCTCTGTCTCACACACACACTCTCTCTCTTCCTTCTCAAACCAAAATTGTGCCATCCTTCTTGCAACCTGCAAATACTGGCTGCTTCATCATCTTGGCTTCCTGACATTGTCGACTTCGAGCAGAGGCCGGAGAAAGAGTCACAAGCCACCCCCAATTCAACCTAACCTCCCTCCCAACGGCCGCCCCAGGACCCTGTCTAGCGGTCGGGTAGCTAATTGCTTGCAATAGCCCGGGATTTTTTCTATTAACAGCCAGCCCGCCCGAATGACGACACCTATTGGAGCTTCGCTCTCTCTCTCTCTCACTCACTCACTCACAGCCCGCTTACCGACCGACCCCAACCCCGCCTGCAGCTCCAACAGCTAAGCTTCCTTTCCCACCTCGAGCAGTAATTAGCAGTCCGACAATACCCTGATCTGACACCCCCTCCTCCTCTCCGTCCTTCCCCAAAGCTCGCCGACGAGCAGACGCATTCCCAACAAAGACATACCTACTACCCCCCCAGTCCGAGACCTCGGGACCCTCGTCGACATGGTTACCCGAAAGTCCGTCCCCGGCGACGATAGCTACGTCGACACCAACGCCGCCCCCCGCGTACAAGACATGCGAAAGGAGCTATGGACCGCCACCAACTCTCCGTCCACCGAAGCAGGCAGTGCCTCTGACTATGCTTCCCAGCAAAACGGCGCCGCCGCCCCCCTTAGACCGCAAACAATACCCCAAGACGTCCCCGAGTTTCTGAGGCCAGGCGGGCTTGCGGCACATGGCCCCCAGACGAGCAATGGCGGTGGTGTCAGGGACGACGTTCAAGGCAGCCGACCCCCAACTGCCGGCGTGCCAACAATCGACGCAGACAATGTCCCGCTGGTGTTACGGCCGGGTCCAGGTCCATCGCCAGCGCGATCCGACACAAACCCGTTCAAGAGGAAGGAGGTCCGGGCAGACCCCGGCTCAACACCGCCGCCCAACAACAACAGTCCCCCAGAGATGCCCCCGCTGCAGCCTCTGTCGCAGATGAGCACCGGCGAAATGAGTAACAATCCGTGGCAGCCAGCTCTCGACCAGCATGCTCAACGAGTCACTCCCGTTAGCGCACAGCAGTCTCCGCTCACTCGGCATAGCGGAGACTCGGAGGGTAACGCCGGGGCTGCTTCGCAAGGCCCGAAGCTGCCCGCGATACCGACATCCCCAGCACTTCTGTCTCTGCCCTCGGAACCCGCCTCGCCGGCGTGGGACGACCTGCCGGAGAACCAGACAAAGAAGCCAGCAGAAGCGCCGAGGCCGGTGGTGGACGATGCTGCCCGAGACCAGCATGCGTGGGATGACGCTGGCTCACAGAACAAGGGCAAGGGAAAAGCCCCCGCCCCCGTAGTACCCCCTCCCATTATCGAGGACGCTCCCATGGATGATTGGAACCTCGTTGATGTTGAGCCGCCCGCTGGCCCGCCGCCGGGAAGGTCACAGGTACCCGAGCAGAAGTCCTCGGAGCACTCTACAGGCGCAACGGTACCTCCAGCTCTACCGCCACGAAATGACGAAGGCCAACCGCCCCGGCAGCCGCCACGCCCCGTAGACGGCAAGTCCGAGACCTACCAAATCAAGAACATTGCCTGGTACGACCACAACGCCGAGAAGAACCCGCGGATCTCGCCCATACTCGTCCAGAATGCCAACGGCCCTTGCCCGCTGCTGGCCCTGGTCAACGCGCTTACGCTGACGACACCGCCCTCTCTGTCGGATACGGCGCTTGTTCAGGTCCTCCGCTCCCGAGAACAGATCAGCCTCGGGTACCTTCTGGACGCCGTCGTTGACGAGCTCATGAGGAGGACGCAAGAGTCGCTGCCGGACGTGTCCTTGCTCTATGAATTTCTCAAGGGGCTGCATACGGGCATGAACGTGAATCCGCGCTTCGTCCCGACTCCGGAGATTGTCAAGGCTTTCAAGCGCACCTCGCTCACGCACCTGCACCCGACGGAGCGCGACGACCTGATCCCCGGGACGTTTGAAGATACCAACGAGATGGCGCTGTACTCTGCCTTTGCCATTCCGCTGATCCATGGATGGCTGCCGTCCAAGGACGACCCGGCGTATGCCGCCTTCGAGCGTCAGGCTGCCTCGTTTGAGGACGTGCAGACGCTCCTCTTCCGGGATGAGGAGCTGCAGGAGAGGCTGGGCACGTTGACGGAGGAAGAGGAGGAGGTTTACTCGGATATCCAGGCGATCAAGGAGTTTTTGGAAACCTCTGCGACGCAGCTGACGCGGTCGGGCCTGGACGTCATTACGAGAGCCATGAAGCCCGGGTCCTTTGCCATCCTCTTCCGGAACGACCACTTTTCCACTCTCTATCGGCACCCTTCGACGCATCAGCTGCTCGTGCTCGTTACCGATGCGGGCTATGCCACGCACGACGAGGTTGTTTGGGAATCCCTGGCTGATGTGAATGGCGAGCGCACCGAGTACTACTCTGGCGACTTCCGCGTTGTGGGCGGCGAGGGCGAGCAGTCTCGCGGGAGCTCCCGTGGGCAACAGAGCGTCGGCAGCAGCAACACGGCAGGCGGGCTTAGGATCGACACTAGGAACGAAGACGGAAGAGGAGAGTGGACGACTGTGCAGGGCCGCGGTCCTCAGAAGAAGCTCGATGCGCCATCGAACCCGCACGAAACACCCCTGTCACCCAACCACGAGCAGGAGGACAGGGACCTGGCGCTTGCTCTTCAGCTGCAGGAGGAGGAAGAGCAGCGGCACAGGGCGGAACAGTCTGCGCGTCGACGAGAGAGCTTGCTGAGTGAACAGTACATTGAGCAGCAGGCCCGGCTGCAGCAAGGCCCGACGACCAGACGTTCTGCCAACAGGCAGGCTGTGCGGGCGGGCACGGCACGCAGCACCAGCGCTTCCAACACGACAGCTTCACTCGGCAGCCGGCGCAATTCCAACACCAGCTCCTCCACGGTGCCACCATCGTCAGGGCGTCAACCGGGTCAGCCACCGCAGCTGGTGCGGCCACTCGTGCCACCGATTGCGTCTACGCGGCGGCAAGGGGTGAATCGGCCGGCGGACGAAGGGCTCGACGATGCGCCTCCGACTTACGAGCAAGCGCAAGCGGCAGCCAAGTACGAGCCGCCGCCCGGGCATCCTCACCATCACGCAAGCAGCCCGACCACGGGGCGGTACGGGAACGGGGCGGGGCCGTCATTTCCGCTTTCGGCTCCTCGGCCGATGGTGGGCGGCGGTCGAGGCCGGGTAATGGGACCTGGTGGAGTGGTGGGAAGCTCTCAGGGGGGAAGGGAAAGGGATTGCATCGTCATGTGAAGGGGTTGGGGGGGGGCAGACGGCAGACGGAGCCTGGGTGCTCTATCTCATGAACGGGCGTTTTTGTTTTTGTCACGTTTGGTTTCTCTCTCTCTCGCGCGCGCAGGCATGGATATTCTGCGTCTCTCGACGAAGCGAGAAAGAGAGCTGCAACTCAACTTTTTTCTGTTGTTATTGTCGTCGGTGTACAAACATGCTGGTCTTGTCAGCGGACGGCGTTGGGACCATTCATGGCTTACGGTCAATTGTCGATAGTGAGAATCGACGAGCTTACGAAGATGAAGTTTGGTTATGCTCGGAGTGAGTGATTACCTGCTTAGGTACTATGTAAAATGCCCATCTATATATACGGAGTTGCAAGTCAATATATATGTACGCAGCGTATCTCCTAATCTGAGCTGTGAGAGGAGGGGGCGCTGCGAGGGGAAAACTGCGGGAGAGGTGGATAGCACACACCCATACACTCACAAGTCAGGTACACAGGTAGCGGGGGGGGGGGGGGGGGGGGCGTAGCGCACCGGTGCTGGAAAA